>CAUYRH010025767.1:0-21013 GCA_963574655.1 Perodicticus potto
TCTTGAGATACTTTGCTAATAAAAATATGTTCCAGCTCTATCCATGTAAACATGTAAGAGGTAAAGTCTCCATCTTTCTTTAAGGCTGCATAATATTCCATGGTGTACATGTACCACAATTTATTAATCCATTTGTGGGTCGATGGGCACTTGGGCTTCTTTCATGACTTAGCAATTATGAATTGGGCTGCAATAAACACTCTAGTACAAATATCTTTGTTCTAATGTGATTTTTGATCTTCTGGATATATACCTAGTAGAGGAATTGTAGGATCTATGGCAGTTCTATTTTTCTTTGGAGAACACTTAGGGATTTTGGGTGAATTTTCAATAAGAGCTACTATATTATGTGACCGCAGGTCACCCCGTGCAGGAATACAGCAGGTGGTGTGTTTACACCATTATGCTCCAAGGACTAAGATTCTTCAGGGATAGCATTGAAATCCCGGGACAGCATTGTCCAGAATCTATCATCCTGTGACACGGGGACCTCTAGAAAAACTGAATCAGTAAAAGGTTCTGGGAAACTCCAGTGTTCGTTCAAGGGCCCTGGGCAAGCAACCAGTCACTTCCCTTTTCTACCATGACTGTCCTGTCATAGAAACCTGCTTCTTGCTTTCATCCTTTTCTCACTGTGTTTCAACACTTAGCATTGGAGTCGAAGCAAATGGATAAGAGATTGTAAGGGCTCCATCTTCATTCTCACAGTACGATGAGGAAGTTCTAGACTCAGGAAAAATAACTGCATGCATAATGACACGACAGACATATTCTTTGACTCCTGGCTGCTTGCTGGAAGCCCCTTCTTGAGGGGGAGGGCAGTGAAGAGTAGAATAAGCTTTCGGGGAACAAGATGAAGACTCTGAGAGTCATGAATTCATAGGCAATTTCCTGCCTTCACTTTAGCTCAGATATAGAGATATTCTGGTTTTAATTTTTCATTCATTTTGTTCATTTTTCCTTTTAAAACATATCTGAGTTGTCAGTCATTATACTGTGTCCTAGTGCACACTGGAAATGTTTTGTGGAGCTGTATGGAAATGCAGCTGAGAATTTGCAGTCGTGATGCTTATTTGCACAAATGACTGCCGGGTTAGATGCTGCTGAGATTGCCATGGGAGCTCATAGTGGATTCACCAAACATATTCTAGGGTATCAAAAGAGAAAGCTCAACGGAAGTGATCAAGTGACGCCAGAGGGTGGCAGAAAGAGAGTTGTAGACACAGGGAAGAATATAGGAGAAAACGTGGAGGCCAGGATGTGTAGAATATAGCAAAGTGTTGGGAAAGGAGAGAGACGTGAGCTGGAGAGGTAGGCATGGGCCAGATCCTGGGGGGGGAGGGTGGTCCTAAAATTACTTCCTCAAACTGGATTTTATTCTAAAGATAACTGTAATGCATCAAAGACGTTTGAAGCATGAAAATGGCATACCTCATGCTTTAGAAAAAATCCCTCTGAATTTAAATTACTCAGCTCTATGTCACATGGGGCCTTGAATATTCTCACACATAAAGGGAGAGAACATTTACTCAGAGGATTTGGGATGGCTGTTAAATGGAATATACGGTGACCACAGTCTCAGCTAAATAACACACATTCAGGAGAACAGACTTGATGGTATTTGTGTTTGAATAGAGCCTCCAAGTCCAGTGTTGTAGTGGGATGTAGAATCTTCCCCCAAATTTAATTTGACTCAGAATCTTAGAAAGTGATCTTATTAGGATGCAGGATCTTTTCAGATATAGTTAGTAAAGAATCTTGACATAAAATCATCCTGAATCTTGGGTAGACCCTAAATCCAATCTTTAGGACACAGAGTCATACAGAGAAGGACACTTGCAGACACAGGCAGAGATTGGCTGTCACAAGCCAAAGGATGTCTGAGGCCACCAAAACCTAGAAAAGGATGGAAGCCTTCATTCCGAGGGTCCTCAGAGGTGTGGTATGGCTCTATCGACACTTTGATTTTGGAGTTCAGGAGTCCAGAACTCCAAAATAACAATAAATTTTCTGGTTCTTTTTTTTTTTTTTTTTTTTTTTACCCCCAGCGCATGCTATGTGCTTAATGATGGCAGCCCTAAGGAATTAATACAGCTGTGTCCACTGGTTACACTCTTAAAGAAGCTACACAACTTTTCTATGCCTCATACCTTTGTAAAATTAGGACACCAATACCCGTTTATAGGGTTACCATGTGCATTACCTGAGATTACACAGGTGAAATACTTTGAGCACTACTTTACTCGACACCCAGTTAGTAATGCTCGTTCTTGTAAGCACTGTGACAATACTAAACAGATAATAAATTGAAAATGTTTATTAAAAACGTTTTGGTTTCTAATGTATTACCCCCAAATTGATAATTGTTTCTAATTTTTTCAAATATGCTTGCCTCAATCCATGCTATATGACGTTAAAATATTTACTGTTGGGCGGCACCTGTGGCTCAGTGAGCAGGGCACCAGCCCCACATACCGAGGGTGGCAGGTTCAAACCCAGCCCGGCTGACCTGCAACTAAAAAATAGCTGGGCGTGGTGGCGGGCGCCTGTAGTCCCAGTTACTCGGGAGGCTGAGGCAAGAGAATTGCCTAAGCCCAGGAGTTGGAGGTTGCTGTGAGCTGTGAAGCCATGGCACTCTACCAAGGGCTACAAAGTGAGACTCTGTCTCTTAAAAAAAAAAAAAAATTACTGTTATTGTCACTGGTAATTAAATTATTGTCAGTCTTTAATCAATATATGATTATATATTTTTAAAGAAAAGATTCTGTCCCAAAAGTCCTATGTGTCACTTTCATCAGACTATTTCCAAGTGTATGTTAGCATGGAGTCTGCTTCTCCACCTGAATGCAGGTTTCTTGTCTTCTTGTAGGAACACAACTGACCCAATGTTTTTGATTTAAAAAGGTACTCAACATAATTTTCTTGAGACTGTCTTTAGGAAAATAATAGAGTAAATGACAAAAATGAACGGTCCATTGCAATACCATTTATCATGGAGTGTTGCATACCATTATCTCAAAAACATACAGTGTAGTAATCATTTGGAGTAGTGATAACGCATAATTGTATGCTAGTCATAAATTATAGGTGAATGGCAGTTTCAGCTACTGAGTGCCAAATAGGAGTGCAGGCTCTGTGGTGATTAGAGAAGACGTGGTTAGGAATGCATTTATTACGGGGATAGTACAAAGCTCGTCAGATCGCAAATGGCAGGTATATTAATAGACACCATTCTAGGACACCTACGAGTGTACATATCTGCAAAGTAAAGTACCTAATGACATTTCACTGTCCCTGCCTACCATTTACATTTCATTATTAGGTGTGGGGAGTGGTGGTCCAAGTGAATGAAAAGCAGAAACAGAAAAGAAAATAAATAATGCATCCTTCTGGTTAGATGTCCTTTCTTCAAAAGTACTTCTGTACAATTAAATTCATTTTACATTTCTTTAGGGAAAACTTGGATATACTGACCCTCAGCTATATTTTCTGTCTCCTTTTACCTCTAAAATTTTATTTACATTGCTTCTCGGATGTGTGAAGAAGGCTGCTCTTCACTGACTGGTAGTATTTGCCTTTCTAGAGGAGATTTCAAAATACTACGAACAGCTACACTTTTATTCCCTGCCTCATAGATACTATATATTCACCTAGTGCATATTTCTGCTTGAGATTCTATGAAATTTCTATTTATTTTGATACATCTGAACTCAAAGGCAATTTACGAGGTAGAACTGAGTGAGTGTAGTTGAGTACAGTAATAGTATTTCTTCCACAGTGGGTCCTTCACTTCAATGTATATTACACAGTTCACTGTCGCTTTTTGTTGGAAATTGGAAATACAATAAATACATTTTTAGATAGTAAGACTTAAATAATGATATTTCCCCTGAAGTCTCATTTTAAGAATTATTACAAGATTCACCTGTAGAAGGAAGTGACCCTATGAACATGTAACGAAAATTTAGGATTACAGAGGTTTTAAAATATAAATTATATCTTTTTTATTAAATTATAATAAAAGTAGAATGCATGTTATAATTAGTTAGCATTTTATTTATTCTGACGTGCTGGTCTGCTGCTCTTTGCCTTATACTTCCTGCCTGGATTCCCATTAGCTTCTTTTATCTTAGATATCTCTGATTAGATATCTATTAGGTTTGGATATTATTTGTACAAAAATCAATATGTATGTGCAAATTATAAAATCACTTTTCCTGGGAAAAGATTTTATTTCTGCAAATTAACTTTTAAACTTCTTTTTGAGGAATCAAATATTGGCACAAATGCCATCCCATTTTTAAGATTTATCTGCAAGTACTTTTCATAATCTTTATCTTTAAAACAAAAGTTAAGTAGTTTCTTTTGTAAATTCAATATTTCCTTGCTCATAAAATGTATAAAAGTTCTATAGTAATTTAATTGATATTTTACTGTATTAACTTCTAGAAAAAACATAAAAATAATTTTCTTCTTGAATTTATGTATATGGTACTTCTGTGGCACAATACAGTTTTGCTCTACTTTGTCTACATTAACCCTCCTTATCTGTTATAAGCTAAGCTATTTAAGAACAAGGATTATCACTCATATACCTTGTATCTTTCATAATTTACAATCAGCACATCAAATAGTAGTTATTTCATAAATACCTAGAAAATGGCTTGTTTAATACATATTTAAAACCTCATAAATAGAGCATTTCAAGTGGTAGAAATCTGTGTCATAGTGCCAGTTTAGAAATGATTTGGTTTATGTTTTTATTAAATAAATTTTAAACATGTGGTCAGCCAATACTGACAATTTCTCCTTAACAAAGCGAAGTATGAGAGAATATAAATATTTATTTGACATCAGCAGCATATACTCAAAACTGTGTACTGAGATATTTTGAATGGTTCAATATAAATGTAAATATTAATACTACCGTATTTTATGCACTATAATATTGCTACAAGCATGTTTTAAGTGTCTGATTTTGAATATAGACATGGTACCAAGAACTTTGTATTATCTCATTTATTTTTCACAACGATTTCCTGATATGGGATATGAAACTAGGCCAATAAAAGGCCTCTTCTCGGGCAGGTCAGTTTTAGGGAAGAGAACATAAGAACGTTTAAGATCTAGAAACTCCTTATGGTACCTGTAACTGCACAGGCTTGAACGATCATTTTGTGCTGTAAGGGTACTTGTTCTTTAGAGCCTTCCGACCACTGCCTGGATGCCTGGAATGCTGTGTTTGGCTCTCGTTTTCTGCTCTGACATTATTTGCCTAATACCACACAGCTGGTAAGTGATGGCTGCTGTAACCCAAAGCCAAGCCTGTCTGACTCTGAGATCGAGCTTGTCAACCCTTTCTCTCAGCTGTCTCCTATGGATGTGTATCGATTCCACGACTGGGTAAAAATGGAAATATTTTTTGAATAACAAAAACAAAATCTGGCCAACCAGCAGAAAAATCAGCTCATATACTAACTCCTAGAATCAAGGATTGTTACCTTATTTGGAAAGAAAAAAAGTTCTTTGAAAATAACTAAGTTAAAGACTTTAAGATACAGAGATGATCCGGGATTATCCAGGTGGACCCTAAACCCGATGGTAAGTGGCCTTACACAAGATACACAGGAGACGTCTCGCAGGCGGAGGAAGGGTGGCGGAGACAATGTGATGCTGA
This sequence comes from Perodicticus potto, assembly GCA_963574655.1. Taxonomy (NCBI): domain Eukaryota; kingdom Metazoa; phylum Chordata; class Mammalia; order Primates; family Lorisidae; genus Perodicticus; species Perodicticus potto. Next base: position 5,678 of record CAUYRH010025767.1, read on the forward strand.
GGCAAAGACTGGAACCCAGGTGGGCGAAAGGGCAGGGGACGGAATCTCCTGGAGAGCCCAGGGAGGGAGCAGAAACTTGGCAGCACTGACCGTGGACTTTTTGCCCTTGGCTGTGAGAGAATACATTTTGGTTATTTTACACCATCAAACTTTTCACAGTTTGTAATGAAAGCCCTAGGAAACTACTACCGATTTTAATTTTCTTTCAGAAAACACTGGAGTTTTAAATCTACCATGCAGAATAGAACAAACAAAAAATCTTGTTTAAAAAAAAAACCATTTATATTTAAGTGATGTTTGAAAACTATTTGGGGGGAAAAGAGAAGATCGATCTTTATCTTTTTCCTCGTTATATAGCTGAATGGATATAAGAGGAGATGATAAAAACACATGCTACATTTGTGCTAAAACACGGATGAAACAATTTTCCCCTCTGTTTGGAAGGGTCTGAGCAGAGTGTAAGGTCAGGATGGGGGACACAGAGGGGACGCCCCAAGAAGCCGTCTTGCTCCGGAGTTGGTGGCTTGCCTTCTGTCATCGCGCACCTGCACTGTTGCCATGGTGATTTCTCTTTCTCTTCTTTCTCCTTTCTCTTTTCCTCCTTTTTGCTCCCATTTTTTGAGCACCCGAGGAACCCATTCTCATTTTCATGCTGTATTTTCATTTGATTCATTCAGTGCATAAAAGGAATTTTGCTAGAGGAATTTGGCTATTCACAGAATTCAGTCAAGGAGGTAGATTATTTAGCAAAACCACCATCTCCACTTCCTTGGTGCCCTTTATCTTCCCACTGCAGACACTGACACCGCTGCCTGAGGAATCCCGTCTAAAGGACATGGCCCGTGCACATTAACTACATTACCTCAGAATATTCACAACTATTGATTCTGACATGCTGACTTTGTCTATTAAATTAATGTCACTTTTGACATTCAAAGTAAGCTTGAGATTCTCTTTTGTTAATGTTATTTCAGCCAAATTAAATTAGGCTGAGATCAATAACATATACTCATGTGAACCATTGAAATAAAATGATAACAATGCTTATATAGTTCGTTAATATAAAATAAATTTCTGTATAATTTCTGACTATATTGTTAAATTTGTTTTTTTCTGTGAGGTTTTGATGGACTATAAAATTAAACTAGTTTAATAATAGTGTAATTGAAAATAAAGGTGTTCTACAAATTTATGATGTGTGAAGTTATAATTAAACTTGCCACTTATTAGTTTTGAATATAGTGATGAAATAATTAAAAATTAATACAAATGCTAGTGAGCTCGAATCTGTTAGTAATATTTAAGATTTAAGGAAGTCATTCCTGCATCTTATGTAATTACTAGTTCTTTTCATTTTAAAATTAGTCTTTTATATTCAATAGTATAAATTATTATTTTTGCAAATATCTACATCTGAATTGTACATCAGAGATTATCATCTTTTGTTGATTCCACAATATGACGGTGTAATGCAGGTGATCTACTAAAAGGTATATACCTTCATAATGATACTCCATAATCTTAATTCAAGTTCCTATTGAAATCAGTGGAAGCTTTAACTGAGTCAAGGATAGCTCAAGACTGAGCACAACTGTATTTCCCTAGGCGTCAATGTTTCCTTCACTAACGTACTTGATGTTTAGTTTGGGGCTCAAGGTAAGACCTCAGACCAATAGAATTCTAGTGAGAAAAATCTAACTTTAGGAGAAAACACTCAACTCATTTACTTAGTCATTGATCTGTATTCTAGAGTTATTCTCTGTATATACCTGTTGAATCCCTTACTGAATAAGTGTTAAAAATATGAAAAGAAAAAAACTCAGACTTTGAAGCACAGAAAGCATTTAAACTATATTTTCAAGGCGAGGTAGAATATAGTCCACCTAATTGCAATGTGAACTTATTTGGACGTGGCGCAGAGATGGTATTGACAGCAGGCATTTGCTTTCTGGCGCGTCTTTGGATTTCCTTTTCCCTCGTGTTCATTCTCCATTCTTGATAGTCTCCTGAAGGTGTGTCTAATTGACTGAGGCTATGTCAAAGGATGTTAAAAAAAAATGCAGCCTAAAGATGTTCAAAAAATCAAATTAGGAAGAATGTGATAGGAAGAGAATTAGGGTTCAACCGTGGTGCTGCCACTTCAATGGACTGTTCTGTCCCATTTCTCATGAATAAATTTGGAAATATGCAAGGTTTTTTAGAGTCATGTCTGACAGTCATTTTTTTTTTAATAATTTTATTAAATCATAATTGTGTACATTGGTGCAATCATAGGGCAGAATGTGCTTCATATACAATCAGAAACATTTTGATCGGACAGTCATTTTGCAGAAGTGCTTAGATTTGTGGAATGAACACAGTCACGACCCAACACTGGGTAAGCGACCCTCATCTTCTGTAAAGCCCTCGCCGCACAGAGCCGAGCCGAGTGCTGGCTGCAGACGTGCTGGTGTTAGGCAGGAAGGCTCTTCGCCGTAACCGGCTGTCGGGATGGGACTGAAGGCGGGAGCTCTGGGACTCCGTTTCTCCTCCATAACACAAAGGGGCTTCATATGGGATAGATCCCTCTCAAGTCAAAATTTGTAATTATCAGACTTATGTTTACCAGGCAGACAAATTCACCAGTCATTTTGGGAAGAGCATGTCATTAAATTTAATCACTAGTTATTTGGAAAGAGAAAACCACTGATTTCTAATTTGTCCTGAGCACAGAGCATCCGACTGTGTTGTATGGTCGGCATCAAGCAAAATGCTGGGGATTCCTTAGGTCATCAAGCAATTTCTAATGAATGGAGTCCCTAGTAGTCTTCCAGAATCAGGCTTCATAATCACTTTTACTCATTATGAAAATATAATAGCATACATAGAAGACTCACCCATAAAAAACAAACCTAAAATGAAATAATGTAAGACTCCAGAAAGGAAGGTTTACATTTTTCAAGTTTTTGTTTTGTCTTGTTTTTTTTTGTTTTTGTTTCACTTCCAGAACTCACATCATCACATCATAACCTTGAAACACAGTTAAGAGTTTCCATCCAAATATAGATCACTGAAGCAATGCAGATCCCATCAGCTTACAAAATACGTACATGAACCAAGAGATAAAAATGTAATGAGGTGGGTGTCTTTGATATACTCTGAAATTTCAGTGCTATTGCTTTATTTTATGATTTACTGGAAGTGCTCTTGTGACTACTCAAACCTGGAATACATTGGATTCAGCCAGAGGGTTTCCAATCCATTTATTTTAAATATCTGATAAGTGAATCTGATTGAGGGAGACCACTAGTAGCTATAAACGCTGGAAGAATTTGGGGGGCATGATTTCAACTGTGGACAATTATTTATATTGTGGTATTTGGAATTTGTGCAGTTTTTAAAAAGTTACTTCTAAAACAAATGCTTTCTAACTTGCAAATAAAAGAAAAAGAAATTTTACATGTAAATTCTTGCATAACTTTCTTTTGTCTTTGCACCGGGGTTTTTGAGCAGAAATAGTACTTTTCAAACTCACTGCCTCTAAAAGCAACAAACGCATTTTCGGTGAAATGTCAGCAAGAAGAAAAACAGTATATTTTCAGTATATTGAAATCGAAGGATATATTTAATCTCAGAGCACACATATCATTTAGGAATAGTGCAACAATAATTCACACTTTTTTTTTTTTTGGCCTTATTTTCTTCCATCTACTTGGAGACTTTTTAAGGCAAATTAAATTGGAAAATTTATATAATAGTTATGGAACACTAGGTAGTGTGGGATGTAAAGGATAAAATGAGAAAGTGCTTATTTGCCCTTGGATTTCAAAGATTGTAAAATATTAAAGATGCTATTTGCTATCTTTGAGATAAATTCCCTGCCTGAAAGGAATCTAGGCACCTACAAAATGGTCAAAGAATCTACCTCAACACTGATATTTTTTAGCTGACCACTTTAAAATTTCCATAAAAACTAAATGTAGATGATCTTTGGATTTTTTAGTGACCTTTATTTTATGTAATAAAAAGATACAAAAGCTTCTCTTTAAAAAAAATCTATATATAACACAGAGAACAAGATTGCACACTTTTATTATCTTGTCATTATGAAAATTCTTGCAAAAATATTTTGCTTTCAAATAATCATAATGGACAAAATACTAAAGAAAATCATGGCATGGTCAAAGTCAAAATACAGAATCCCAAGAAGGACAAAGAGAAAAGCAAAAAGAAGCAAAAGAAAAATAAATAAATAACAGCATCTTTCAGAGTGCAATTCAACATGTAGTTTCACTATTCACCAGAATAAAGTTCTTTCCAAGCTTGTCTACTCGGTTGTTGCTAAGTTCTTTCAAGTAAGATGGGACAACGTCAAAGGATAAGTTACCAACAGTCTAGGCGCGGTGCATAAACTAAACGTGTTGATGGGCACTTGTTGCAAAAGTTGGATTATCAAAGCTATGTTTAGAGAGGGAGTGGTCTCCCCAGGGAGTCTTTTATATGAACTCTATCCTTTATGATAAAAGAGCCTTTTGTTTCAGTAATCATAGCTTCTTTTTGGTGGTGAGAGAGATGCAGGTAATGTTAAACCCATAAGCACTTTCTGAAAAATATGTACAATGGAGCACGAATCTTTCACCTTTTGCCTTTGAGTAAACAAAAGTTAAATGTAAAAACTTAATAAAGCAGATTGATCTATTGTTATTTAAAGTCCTTTTCTTGGTGCCATGATACTAAAGTTCACTGTTCCATTTTTGTTTTTTTGTATTTATTTAATCCTGAGGTTCCGGTAACATCCTGGTGTTTTCTACTCTGGCTTGTGATGCCCTATAAAGAAGACTGAAGATAAATCCAAACTATAGTCCAGAAATCAGTACCTGACAGTGACAATAAACTCAACTCGAGAAGCTGTTTATACAACTTATAAAGCGGAGATGCAAATCCTCTCCATAAGTGAAATATTCTAGATTGTGTTGGAAATCAAATCCCATGAAATGTTAAACCATTTTGAAACTTTCAAATGTAGTTGAAACTCCAGATTAAATGTTCTTACATCTTCAATTAATCCCCAAATTACTCTAAAATGTTAATAAACAAAAAAATGATAACCTATGAGGATAATGGGAATGAAAATGGGCATGGGAGCAAAGGAGAAGAAATTTTATGATCATGATAAATTAATGGATAACTGGTTACTGATTTAGTAGAGGTTTAAGTTTCTTCCAAGGTGGTGACCAAAAAGTCTATCTAAGCCACTAAACTTCTTTATAAGAGCTAGAAAATCAGAGACACCAACTAAATTAGAAAGTGGGAGTGAGGGTTGTGGCTGAAAAAAAAAAAATGAATGGTTCAAATTTTGTATGACTTCTCTACCTCACGTTGCCAGGGAGATTATGTCAAAGACTCTGAAGTCAGCGACACCCGTGCTCAACAGAAGACAAAGCATCCAAGTGAAAACAGGAACAAATACTGGAAGTTTACCTTTAAAACAATAAAACCTGTAACTTCTTTCCTTACGCATCTATCAGAAAGCTAGCAAACAGATGCTCATCTCGCTGCAGGAAGGAGGTGAACGGTTTGTTCTGTGAGTAAAACTGTTTTTTGTACCAAACACATGAAAAAGAGATGATGATATCCACAGGTTCCCTCAAAAACAAACTCCCACTTCACCAGAGAAGAAAAGTAGTGCTGCACACAGGCTGGCCAGTTGTGTGGCACCTTCTTAATATGAATAAGGAAAAAAAATCATTAAGGATTTGAGAAAACAAATGAACCTAATAGACTACAGGAACACCAAGAAAACAAGCGCTATGTTTATGAATAATCTTTACACCTGCTGCAGGGACGCTGTGGTCAGTCTGTGGCCAGTGATCATTTAATTCCACACTACGACGCCAGTCTAGGAAAAGAAGTACAAGAATACAGAGAAGTGGGGAGGACATAAGAGAACTCAATTTCACCTTTCATATTTGTAACTCATTATCAATGCCTCAGATAGAAGTTCCACATATATCAGACTAAGCATGTAATTTAGAAAGATGGAGATCCAGGCGGAAGAGAGAGCTACAAGACTTACAAGCGGTTGCCTTTGAGCAGGCAGGAGTGGTACCTGGAAGACCAGGATTTATCTTTGACTTTCAAACTCTGCATATGTGCTACTTTGATAACAATAAACATTCAACCTAAAAATACAACAAAAAATTATAATGTAAGAAATTATAACTTGGCAACACAGTGCAACGTAGAACTCATTCTCTTACACATAGTATTACCTTAAATTTTCCATATGCTAGGATTTATTCTAAGCAGTAGAGAGAAAGATAATTATCCAAGTAGTCTCAAGCGATCTTACCTACATTATCTCATTTAATTCTTCTACAGTGAGTTAAATATTATTCTATTAATTTTACAAATGCAAAATGCCTCCCTACCTGCAATGGGACATGGGCTATGGCAAACCTGGGATAGAATAATGCATCTATTTTAAAAGCCCTGTTACTGGCCAGGCACGGTGGCTCATGCCTATAATCTCAGCACTCTGGGAGGCCGAGGCAGATAGATTCTTTGAGCTCAGGAGTTCGAAACTAGCCTGAGCAAGAGTGAGACCCCCATCTGTACTAAAAATACAAAAGAATTAGCCTGGCATTGTGGAAGGCACCTGTATTCCCAGCTACTTGGGAGGCTGAGGCACTGGGATTGCTTGAGTCCAAGAGTTTGAGGTTGCTGTGAGCTAGGCTGATGCCACGGCATGCTAGCCAGGGCAGCAACAGAGCAAGACTCAATCCCCCCATCGCCCACAAAAGCTCTCTCATAACCAATCCTCACCTTAAACCTTTCAGAAGCTTCTTTTCATCTACAAGATGAAGTCCAAGCCCCTTAACATATATTACAAGGATTATCCTCATATCACAAATATGGACATTATGATTGTGTACCAGTAAGACTGGAACCTGCTGTTTACCCCTCTCTGCCCCGCGTCCCTCAGCTCTGACACGGGCACTGAGCCACCCTCGCTGCAGTGTCATGCTTCAGTCTGTCTGCGTGCCTGCGCTCTGCTCTCTGCCTACCGTGTCCTTTCTATCTTCTTTATTTGGCTTACTCTTTTTCATTTTATATGATCCCACCTATCTGTGTGAAGTCTCTGCCAAGTAGCTTTCTCAAACTCTGAAACTGAGTTCTATGTCCTCCTGTGCCTCGTAAGCAGCCTCACCTACCTCACCACTCACACAGCAAGTGCCCGGAGCTATCTGGAAGAGACGCTGCACTCCACGAACTACTGAGAAGAACAATGTTCCCCACAACAAATAACTTAGAAAACCTAATAGTAGAAATAGAAAAATTACGCGGAAAGCTGTAATTCTAGGTAGACGTTGTGAAGTACTGTGAGAAATGGGAGTTTCTCATTCTTTGAGAGTTTGTGGAAAGAAATTATTACAAAGAAGAAAGTTTTGATCAGGCTCATTTTGTGATTAAAGTAGAAGATGCTTCTTTCCCAGGAAGACTAGGTCAGATTTGCTAATTAAGGTGCAGGGTAGATAGCCTCGTTCTGGAGCTTGGAGGAATCTGAGTATCATGAACAGGGCTGGGCCCTGAAGAAGTATTCTGACATGCATAGAGGGGATGGGAATTGTATAAGTGGTAAGATTACCGAAAAGGTGTTTATGAAGAGCCATAAAGAGGAACGGACAGAAAGAGTGCAGGAGACCTACAAGGTGATAGGTTTACCAGGCTTGGTGGGATGTGGGTCAGAGGGAGGCGTCATTACGGATCTGAGATTTTGGAAGAATACAGGACTGTGAAGAGAAGACAGTTCATGTGTGGTGGCCCCAGCCTTACCAGAAAGTAGAAAGTGAGGTCTCTACTGAGCTTTGGGAGGGTGAGAAAGGTTAGAGCCTTCATGTTTCCCAGGAAACAGGATGAAACTTCCCAAATACAAGCTTCGCTTAGAATCATTCAGCTCTCATTTAGAATAATTCATCACCTACTTTAGTTCTGGATACATTGTGCAGGTAGCCATCTTTAATATCTTTTTTTTTATTTTTCCTTTTTTCATATCAGTAAGCAATGTTCTATAAACAATAATTTGTAATATTGTTACTATCTGGTTCTTTCGATTTAGAGAAAGAAAAAGTTTCAAGGTATGACAGTTACATAATACACTGGTAAACAAAAAAATCTAATTGTCAACAATGAAATATCTCTTTTTTCAGGCTTTGTAAATTCAAACCAAAGCCCAGCTATAAATATGGACTTATTTCAAACTCTTAAACTTCCAAGGTCAATATTAAAACCATGAGCATTCATAGGACTCTTTTTCTGTTAGGCAACTTTTAGCATTACACAAAAGAATCTCTCATTAATCCTCCCCATCTCCTGTCTCAACTGGGGACGGCTCTTCTGCTCTAACTAGTATTTGGCGCAGCACAGGAAACATAGCGTCTTGATGGCACATTGTATCTAGTCTGTAATTCCAGTGTCTTTAGTTCCAGTAAACTTTCTTTTCAAAAAAGAAATGGTACAGGTATTGATTTCAAAAGATCTGAATCTGTCCTTTCATTTGCTTTCCCAACTGCATAAAGTTAGCAACTGCAACTATTATTTCCTTCACAAAATTTCATGATACTTTCTTTTTTACAGTGCACGTTGCAGGGGTTCAATAAATGTTGACTGATTAACTTGGAGCAGGCTGTGGGGTGTTTGGATACATTTAAACTTCCAAGTGGGTTCAGACACTAATAGAGAAACAGCGAAAACGAAGCAAAATTATTTAATTAAACTTAGTTCCATTAGAGTGCCTGCCACAAAGATTAATTTTGGAAGATATCAGCAAGTATAAAATTAAGTATAATTTATAAAAGTCTACTTCAAAGATGAGAAATTCTTGAAAGGCTAAATATCTAAGAACAAGAAAATGGTGAGATGGTGAGTTTCCTTGCATCAGCCCAGATGGGATAACTGCTTTGTAATTCAGGTTCCCAGCAGTTCCCTGGGGATTTTTCTCTCCAGGAGCTCGCTTTGGAGTCATGGGACCTTGCACTTCAGTTCTTATGAACCCCGCCCATAAAACAAAACCCTTTTATCATGCCAGGGATGTAATACATTTAAACAACAGTGTTCTTTTAGAACTACGTGTAATAGTTTAGTTATACTGAAAATAATATGATTCATAAACATTTATTAAACATAACACTTTGTAGTTTGAAATCATTTTGCCTCTCACAGGCAAATCTGTAAAACCTGGACAAAAATATTGATTCAAAGTTAAACTTCAAATTATTAAAAGCTATTATCATAAAACTTAATATATACATTAAATGCAGCCAATTTCAATTCTATACAGTGATGACGAGACAAGTAATTATACACAATGGTATCTAGAAAATTAAATATCAGAAAATATATTTCGTTTCCTCAGAGAAAAATCAGATTCAATGGTTTTTTCATCTAATGGCAGAGACAAATAAAATATGACGTTTTAACAGACAAAACGTCTGGTATGAGGAAACTAAGGTATATACACCTTAGTTGCAGTGAGGAACAATTTTTAAAAAATCCATGTAAAGTGAATGTGAGAATACTTGGCATGTAGTTAGAGTAGAATAAATGTCCTGTCATTAATTTTCAGAGAAATCCTGATACGATAACATATTAACCTTAATATTTTCAGTTTCAAGGCCAGAATTCTCAGTCTGTCTTTACTGATTTCTTGCTATGTAAACTTCTGGATGCAGTTAATTACAAAAATAGTTTAAAAATAATAGCCCTACAGAGTGTTTACTATGAGTCAAGCATTATTAGAGCCTTTTACATAAAACTAAAGTAAGCCTCCTAACAATCATAGGAAAAACACTATTTTACAGATGAGCTATTTGAGGTACAGAGAGGTTAATCCCCCAAGATCATCAGCTCATTAGCAGTAAAGCCAGGTTTGCACCCAGGCAACCCGTCTTTAACCAGGAGCTCTTCTCCTGCAAATCACAGCACATCAATCTCAGTGAGCTCCAGACTCCCATTCTCTACTACAAGAATAATAAGCTTCTCCTCACAGGAAAAAATCATAAACAGACAGCCTAATTTATACTAAATAATAATACTATGCGACATATCACATATATTAGTGCTCAGAATACTGTAAAAAATAAAGATGTGCAGGATAGCCCTTGCATCCTCTTACTTTATAGTACCTTGTAGTCATGGAAACGTTCCCTGCAACTCTATAGAATAAAATGCATTCACAGCACTGTCATAAGCACTTTATGTATAATAACTCATTTAATCCTCATGGGGTTCTGGTATGAGAAAACTAAGGTATACAGAGGTTAAGTAACTTGCCAAAAATTCTTCCACAGATAAATCCCTCAATTGAGATTTGATTGTGGGTAGCCTCAAATAGGAGAAACTGTACCTTATACTTTATGTAGCTTGCAGGGGAAAGGGGAAGAGTATATCCATGTCCTAGATTTTTCATGTAATAGCTTTGAAAATGTGTGGACATTAAACGTATTAAACTATATGTATATACACCCACACACAAGATTGTATGGTTTCAAGAAATGGTAACGATACAGTAATACCCAAGAAAAAAGAGAAAGTACTTTGTGTCTTTGAACTCATTAAGAGTACCATTTATTTATTTCAGTGGATCCCCAGACTATCTGGAAATCTACAGTATTAGATAAACTTGTTCATTCAATCTTTGATTTGTGGATAACTTGCATTTGTGGATAACTTCACCATTTCTGGAAGTGCATTAAGCTTGTTGAAATAACCAGGGTTTCCCATGTTTGAAATTTGGATAACTTTGCTCAGAAGAAAGAAATCGAAAAAGAGCGCACGTGAAATATATATATGAAAGAGAGTACCTGAGAAAATAAATACGAAAATATTGCCAAAGAGAAAGAGGGGAAAACATTTAGCACACACGAAACTGAAATGACTCATATATATTTATATTTATTTGTTCTCCAAACTCATCTGGGAAGACATAGCTAATTAAATTTGGTTTCAGTGTGTGAAGATTCTATATGTGGTAGAGTAATTGTTTTTATCATTTCATAAAATATAGCTTAGCTCCAAAATCATTTAATCCTCCAAATCCAGGATATTTATCACCAGCTTAAAATTGGGCTCCAGGCCTTTACCACAGCTGGTCATTAATCTACCAGATATGTTCCACACAATAGTGCATTATGAGACTTTAAAAGAAACATTTGTCTTAGCTGAGTGTATTTAAGTTTTCTCTACTACTCGTCTGAACCCTATGACTAGGCAGCACTAAGACGCCCTTCAGGCGGGTATGGTCTGGCCTGTAGACTGGCCTTCACTCTGAGCGTCCTCCTGACCCCTCTGCCACTGGCCAGCTAGCCCACTCCGTCCTGCTCTCCTCCCACACCCTCCCCCTGCCTCTCCCCTCTTTTCTATTTTCCCCCTGAGAACATTCCACATTTCAGGCACATGCAGACAGACTCCATGATGTTTGTCAATGGAATCAAGGTAGTCTAGGAAGAGAATTTGTGTTCAAAGTAATTTCTAATTGTCTGGCCTCCTTTGGCCACCTGTGATACGACAGACCCTCCCTCACACCCTGACCAGCCGCAGGTGGTTGCATCAGGCTGGGTCAGATTTTCAGAGTCTATTCTCAACAGTGTATTTAAGTTCTGCTTTGTAGCAATTCCCCCATCACAGATTTCTCAGAGTCCCGTTTCCCTTCCCCGGGGCAAAAGACTTGAGTGCAAAAAGGACCTGATGTTGCGGCACAGTTGCAGAGCCCAGAGGTCAGTATAACGAGTTATGAAAGTCAAAAAAAGCAATATGTACTGATATTCTGAGGCAGAAACATTTAACTCCAAAAGCAAAATTGTGAGTATTTTGCGAGGAAGAGTTTTCCAGGAACGGCACATTTTGCTGTCTTTGGAATCAAGCAGCTTAGGAAGGAGCTCCTCTGCTCTTTCAACAGGACTCTTATCAGCCACACTAGGATTCTTGTAAAGAGTTAAAGTCCACTTCTCTCCCGGACCTGCTTAATTCTGTACGTTCTATAACCTTCACTTACTGAATCCAGATAAAAGAGACAAGATGTAGAAATAGCGAGTAGGGAAAGAGCTACTCGAGGGTTTCAATCAAGGCCTGGTGTCGGCTTCACATCTGCCTCACAAAAAAGGAGATAAAGAGACAGGTGGGAGGGGAGTGGGAAGCAACGGTTACCAGGGAGAAACACAAGCCACTCGCAAGGTAGTGACCTGTGGAAAGAGGGGAGACAGTGCCGGAATCGGACTAAATAACGCCGAGCAAATAGTTCACTGCTGAGCAAAGAGAGCAGGGGCAGAGGCGGAAGGCAGGACGCTGACCTTCTCACTGGCTGCTGTTACAACACGAATGTGCCGAGCGCTCTCCAATGGGACAATTTATTAGATTGCACAGGGACCGAGCAGATTGGGAAGACACCACAGATGCACATTCCCCACAGCACTCCAGCTACCACCGAGCAGCGGGAAAATCAACACCCCCATTTGTGCCACAAAAGAGAAAATTACATCCATTCGCGGCCAGGGGAAAATCTCTGGAATAGTGTGATGAATTGAAGAAACCAGGGGATTTTTATAAAATCTGCTTTATCAAAGCCATTTATTTTCTGAGACTCTTCTCTTTTATACAATTAACTCTCTGAACGGATGTGTGTAAAACAATCAGCTTTGCCACATGGAATTTGAAACAGTAGCCCTTCATTCAAAAAAGATGCTTGAGGGGCTGTTTTAAAAAAAATAAAATAAATAAATAACTCTTAGGAAATCCTTTACTAGTTGTAAGGCCCTAATGAAGAAAAATTCTGTTTCTTGTTCCATTAGATAACTCTGAGTCTAAAGATGATGAGCATAGACGAAAGGGGGCTCTGACCCTGTGGCCATCGCTCTGTAACAATAAGGGGAGTTCACGATTCCCCCAACACACCAGCATCGGGGCCAACGGCGGTTGTCTTTTGGGTCATTAAATTACCCTAAAGGAGAAGGATCCTCCGCCCTCCAGACACACAGACGCACAGGTATGAGAGGTCAGAGGCAGTCACACGAAAGGAAGGAAGAAAAACGGTGCCATGTGGAAAGTGAAGACTAAGAAGGGAGAAAATAAAAGGGAAAGTAGAAATGATAGATTTTGTCAGGTGAGAAAAATACAAAATAGATGTACAAAAAAATGAAGAGGTTGGATTAAAAGACGGCAGAGTCCCGGGTTGAATGTACACGGAGATTTTACAGTGGTACACAAACAGAACATGTCTATTTCAAAGAGCCACCTGGCTAGACAAAGAACAGAGGACAATAACCTTTCACGGTGACATACGGCCTAGTGAACAGTAAAGCGGCTGTGACAAAGCAGCTGACTTGCACGGTTTGGAATGCGAGGAAAAGCCTCAGTGTGTGTCTTACTCTCAGGTTATCACAGACACAAAAACCAACATCAGCTGTTTGCTAGTGCTAAGCATTTCCTTCTTTCGAGGTCTTTTTTACTATTTCAGAAACTTATTAGAAAGAGCAAGACACCAATAGCCAGCTATGACCCAATTTGGTCATAGAATCAGAAACGGGATAAGAATGGCTGTGGTAGGAGATGAAAAAGCTGTGTCAGGGAGTTCAATTACGCAGAAGGGTCATTCATCTGTGGTGTAGACAGTTGCCGTCCTGTGACTCCTAGAAAGGAAAGACAGAGTGAGTAGAATGGGGATCCGTGCGGTCCAGGCAGAGAGCTCTATCGCACCAGGTGGAAACGGGCTTTCTATGTGTTGAAGATTTGGGGACACGGCAAGACTGTGAAGGCACAAGAATGTCATCACAGGGTTTTCTCATCACGAGGATCCAAATTCTTTTGCTTTTCCTGAAACTACTACCACATGGCAGGAAGAGCCAACACTAAGTGTCTGTGGGTGGGTGCTGACGTGAAGGCGGAATGGACGGCCTTGTGGGAAAGGCCGAAGGCCTGCTTTATCCCCTAAACGAATTTGCATTCACGGATCCCGCGGGAGGGGACACAGAGGTGACACGAGTCCCAGAGTACACGTAAACCTAAACACTTGTTTCCCAGCCTTCCACTCCCACAGATGTTCAACAAGAACAAAATAAATTAGATCCACATTTTAAAAATGCATCCAGTGGCGATTTTCCCAGGGAAAGAAGACAAGTGGCTATTTCAAAAGCTGATGTACCAGGTCAGAATACTCAATATATGATAAAAATTAATGAGCCAGTAAGTGATCCAGCTGCAGATGTGATCAATCCAGCAACTGCTCATTGTGTCGCCTGAGTAGGACCAATGAGTAATGGCGCTTTATGGCTGCAGTGCACATAACTGCAAATGATATTAATGATTTTAATCCATCTTTTAAAATGACCCAAGTCCATTAAAAAATATCCTGCCAGCATGCTTATTCTGTAAATTTTCAGAAAATAAAGCCTATAACTGACCATAAATTGCATCAGTAAGTACACTGCTGAAACCACTACTAATTATTTCTATTAAATTGTATTGGTCAGTATATTTCTAACAAATTTAACAGCCACAAGCCTCTATCTTTAAAAAAAAAAAAAAAAAAAAAAAAGCATACTAAAGAAGACCTCAAAATCATTTTCTATCATAGCTTTCACATTTGGGACTCTCTCAACCAAAAGGCCCTGTCTTGATTTCCTCATTTATATACCATTGCAATTGTTGTTTTTCCAATCACTCATCATATGAGTAAATCCTAATGTATTTATAAGTATCCTTGTTGTTCTCTCTGAACCTTTTTGATCTCTGATGTACATCTTAAAATAAAATGATCTAACTTACACCATACACAACAAAGATGCATCATTAGGTGTGGGGTCATTATGTTGTTTTGCTATTGCAGGTTTTCGTTTTTTCTGCATAAAACACTTTTATTGTTAACTATAGAAATGTAGTCATAATTTGCCTTCAGTGCGTGCCATACTATTGTTCTCACAGAATCCAAACAGATGCAATAGTTGTCTCTACGAAGAGCATGACAGCTGTATAAAACTTGTTGCTTTTCCAAAAGTTTTTTCTGCATCAATTGAGAGAATCATATGGTCCTTATTTTTTAATTTGTTTATGTGCTGAATTACATTTATGGATTTATGTATTTTGAACCAGCCTTGAGATCCTGGGAAAAAGCCCACTTGGTCGTGGTGTATAATTTTTTTGATGTGTTGTTGGATTCTGTTTGCTAGGATCTTATTGAATATTTTTGCATCAATATTCATTAGTGATATTGGTCTGTAGTTTTCTTTTCTTGTTGGGTCTTTTCCTGGTTTAGGGATCAAGGTGATATTCGCTTCATAGAATGTGTTGGGTAGTATTCCATCTTTT
>CAUYRH010025768.1:0-36155 GCA_963574655.1 Perodicticus potto
CATAAATCTGTAGCCTTTATATATACCAACAATAGCCAAGCTGAAAAAACAGTCAAGGCCTCCAATCCATTCACAGTAGTGCCAAAGAAGATGAAACATTTGGGAGTTTACCTAACAAAGGACATGAAAGATCTCTATAAAGAGAACTTTGAAACTCTAAGAAAAAAAACAGCTGAAAATGTTAACAAATGGAAAAACATACTATGCTCATGGCTGGGAAGAATCAACATTGTTAAAATGTCCATACTACCCAAAGCAATATACAATTTTGTTGCAATTCCTATTAAAGCTCCATTGTCATATTTTAAAGATCTTGAAAAAATAATACAGTGTTTTATATGGAATCAGAAAAAAACCTCGAATAGCCAAGACATTACTCAGAAATAAAAACAAAGCAGGAGGAATCACGCTACCAGACTTCAGACTATACTATAAATTTACAATGGTCAAAACAGCATGGTACTGGTACAAAAACAGAGTGGTAGATACATGGAACAGAATAGAGAACCAAGAGATGAACCCAGCTACTTACCATTACTTGATCTTTGACAAGCCAATTAAAAATATTCAGTGGAGAAAAGATTTTCTATTTAACAAATGGTGCTGGTGAACTGGCTAGCGACCTATAGAAGACTGAAACAAGACCCCTACCTTTCACCATTAACTAAGATAGACTCTCCCTGGATTAAAGATTTATACTTAAGACATGAAACTATAAAATTACTAGAAGAAAGTGCAGGGAAAACTCTTGAAGGAATCGGCCTGGGTGAATATTTTATGAGGAGGACCCCCTGGGCAATTGAAGCAGCATGAAAAATACACTACTGGGAACTGATCAAACTAAAAAGCTTCTGCACAGTCAAGAACACAGTAAGTAAAGCAAGCAGACAGCCCTTATGCCTCTAACAAAGGTTTAATAACCAGAATCCACAGAGAACTCAAACGTATTAGCAAGAAAAGAACAAGTGATCCCATCTCAGGGTGGGCAAGGGACCTGAAGAAGACAGGCGCACAGCCTACAGACACATGAAAAAATGCTCGTCATCCTTTATCATAAGAGAAATGCAAATCAAAACTACTTTGGGATATCATCTAACCCCAGTAAGATTAGCCCACATCACAAAATCTCAAAACCAGAGATGTTGGCGTAGATGTGGAGAAAAGGAAACACTTCTACATTGCTGGTGGGAATGCAAACTATTATGTTCCTTCTGGAAAGATGGTTGGAGAATACTTAGAGATGTAAAAAATAGACCTGCCATTTGATCCTATAATTCCTCTAGGTATATATCCAGAAGACCAAAAATCACATTATAACAAAGATATTTGTACCAGAATGTTTATTGCAGCCCAATTCATAACTGCTATGTCATGGATGAAACCAAAGTGTTCATCTATCCATGCATGGATTAGCAAATTGTGGTACATATACACCGTGGGATACTATGCAGCCTTAAAGAAAGGTGGAGACTTTACCTCTTTCATGTTTACATGGATGGAGCTGGAGCATATTCTTCTTAGCAAAGTATCTCAAGAATGGAAGAAAAAGTATCCAATGTACTCAGCCCTACTATGAAACTAATCTATAGCTTTCATATGAAGGCTAAAACCCAATTATAGCACAAGAATATGGGGAAAGGGACATGGGAGAGGAGGGGAGTGGGGAGGATGGGTGGAGGGAGGGTAATTGGTGGGATCACACCTATGGTGCATCTTAGATGGATATAGGTGAAATTTGCTAAATGCAGAATACAAATGTCTTAACACAATAACTAAGAAAATGCCATGAAGGCAATATTAACCAGTTTGATGAAAATATTTCAGATTGTATATGAAACTAGCACATTGTACCCCATGATTGCACTAATGTACACAGCTTTGATTCAATAAAAAAAAAAAAAAAAGAAGAAGAAGAAGAACTGAGAATAGGATTGCCAAAGCTGAAACTCTGATTTTTGAAACTGTGGGTCTAGCAAAGTTCTCTGCGATTGGCTTCATACTGGCTTAGGGAAGTGGGTGGCACAATCTGAAAATTCCCCTACCTGTTGTGGGTTCTGTCTGTTCTATGGGCTCAGGGGTTTCTCTACTTTTTTCCTGAGTTCCAGTGAATTCAGGGTGGTATTTTTGTCTTTGAATGTTTTTTAGTTATATCTTTGTTGGGGGAGTGGTGCTGGAGTATGCTCTATTTTGCCATTTTGCTGATGTTGCTCCCCTTTTTTCCCTTTGTCAATATTTCTTTTGTTACTTTTTTTTGGATGAGACTCTAGAGTACAAACAATTGTTTTTTTTTTTTTTTTTAAACTTGGCAAATACCAAGAATGTAGCCAGTTTGTCTTTCAAATTTTGAGTTTAGCCATATCAACTGAATTGTGGCAGCACTGTGGCCAATTTAAAAGAAGAACAAAGTATGGTTTCTGGTCTCAAGTAGCTTGCATAGATAAAAGGCAGGCACCTGGAGTTATAATAGTATGAGGCAGTTTGTGATGGTAATAGAAGTAGCTAAGATTTCTTAAGTAACAAGGTGCTCGTTCTTGTCCACAACCTTCCCAGTAGATGGTAACTATCTTTCCAGTTGTTCAGACTTAATGCCTCCATTCTAATTTCCCAGAGAGTATGATTAGCTTTACCTTTAGAGTACATCCCAAATTTGACCACTTCTTATTGTCTTCAAGGCCATCTTCTTCTGTTCTTCCCTATCCCCCCAACCCCAAATCTCAATCTGATCTTGTATCATCCATCACCTGACATTAAAAAAAAAAATAGCAATAGATCTTCCTCACTTCACTTTTGTCCCCTACCATCCATTCTCAGTAGAGCCAGAGTGATTCTGTTAAAATATTAAGTCAGATCTTAACACTCCTCTGCTCGAAGTCCTAGCCTTTTCCCATGTCACTCAGAATAAAAGCTGACGCTCTGAGAGCGGCTTTCAGGGTTCTGAGTGATTAGAGGCTGTTTTCACTTTGACCTCATCACTTTTTCCTCCTTGGCTCCTCCTAATCCTGATGGCCCCTCACTCCTGGATTTTGTTCCGGTAGAGTGCTCTTCACAGGCTATCATTTGGCTCACTCCCTTACCTTCTTTGAATTTTCACTACAATTTACCTTAAGAAGGCTTCTCTATTTCTATTCAATACCGCAACCTTCTCCACTCCCCATTTGCCCTCTCAGCCTCCTCACCCTGGATTACTTTTCCTTTTGTTTCATGTTACTTACCATTATCTAAAATACTCCAAAATGCACCCATTTAGACTAATGGTTGCTTGCCTGTTTCCTTCGCTATAATGTAAGAAATGTGTCCCTTTTATCTGTTTTCTTGAATGCCTAGAACAGTGCCTATTCTGGTACATAATAGGTCCCATAAATATTTGTTAAATAAATAAAAGAGCAGTAACTATGTAGCAGAAATTGTACTAAGCACTTTACGTGGATTATTGATTTGCATCTTCTCAACACCAGCATGAAGGAAGTGCTATGTATTACTGGCCTTATTTATTGATGAGAGCACAGAAGCATGGAGAGATTAAGTGACTTGCCTAAGGTCACACAGCTAATATGTGACACAGCTGGGATCCAAACTCAGTAAAATAGGGTGACAGACTTACTGAAGAGATGTTAATCCCCACTCTAGGACAACTGCAAGTGACTTGTTTAGACCAAAAGCTAAGTAAGTGATGATTCCATTGTAAAGGTGTTCATGGCTCTTGTTTGAGGAATACTAAACTTACACTGAAATAAACTAAAAATATATATATATTACTTCTGCAGAGCATGGACTTGACTTCCCATGGAATTAATAACAGTAATAAGAAGAAGAAGAAGAGAAGGAGGAGAAAGAAGAGGAAGAGGAGAAGAAGAAAAATCTCCTGATGAGCACATCCCATTTTTGTCAAGTATTTGTATGACTCAAAATGCAGCCAGTTGGCTAAGACTTAAAAGTCTCCCAGCCTTTGGAAGGCAGTTGAAGAGGAAAGAAGCTTGTTCCATAATTAGCCTGAACCTGTTTGGGGTATAAATTCCTGAACTGTGCTTTCTTGGTTGTGGTTAAGGTTTACTTCCCTGCGAATAGTTAATAATAATATCCCCATTGTGCTTTGCTTTAATCAATAATGGAAGGAAAGGCAGGAACAAAAACCTGAGGCTGGATTTAGGGAATGCTTAACCTTTGGTTTGACAGAGCATTTTTTTTATTCTTCCCTTTTCAGGTCAGGTGATCATTCACAACTATAAATCACAATGCTGACATCAGATGCCACATTGTTCCACCTGAACTCGAGGCCAGCTTCTGCAGTTGCATTTACAGAAAGTACATCTGATTATGCAGTTTCCCCAAAGCCCAAAAGCCAAGCAGGTAGTGGGTTCGTTGTAAAGATCCAGGACTCTTGATTAATCTCAGAAATACTGAACCTCCACTGCCATGAACTGGAAAAATATACATTGCTTCTGTAGAGCCAGATCTTGATTTCATGTGGAAGTAATAACCAGAAGAACAGGAATAAGAACAAGAAAAGAAGGATAACCCCCTGGTGAGTGTATCCTATTTCTGCCAAGTATCTTTATAACTCAACATGTAGTCAGTTATGAAAGTCAGCTGAAAGTCAGAAGTCAGAAGTCTCATTCAGCTGAAATTCCAAAACTGAATAATACATAGTATAGTGTCATTTACTGGAAACTAGAGGTTTGTTTTATTTTATGGGTTTTATATCCTTCAGTGAAGTTTTCTTGCTTGGAAACCACAAAAGAACACTAGAGAGGAAGTGGAATTCAGAAATGTAGCAGATGTTTTGTCATTATATATTTTTTAAGAACATCAGCTCTGTTTCAGTGAGTAGAAATGGCTTAAAAAGTAAATCAGTTTTGTCTCCAATAAACCAAAAAAAATTAGCCTTCTTCCTCTTTCACTAAATAAACATTAAGAAAGATAGAAAAACGTATCAATTTGGAGAGATACGCTGGCCACTCTTGTACCTCAGCTGTCCCTGAGTAGCTCCACAAAAATAATCACTGTCTCAGAAAATGATCTCACCAATTATACTTGCATGAGCCGTGCGTTCATACAAGGTCAGTTACTGTGTGTTAGGTATAGTTCAAAAAAATTACCCATACACCGTCTCTCATTTAATCCTGCAACAACCCTCTAAGGTAGGTATGTTGGTTACCTACGTTCACAATAACGTCATCTGACAAGCAACCACAAAATCCCAGTGCCTTTAGTGTGAGATAGGCATTTTTTGCTCACAGATCTGGAGTAAGCTAGGTGGAAGGGTCTGTGGGAATGGCTAGATGGCCCTGCTGCGTGTTGTTGCTCCCTCACTTGCCTGGGGGTCAGCTGCAAGGCTGGCCTAGCTGGGACTACCAGGGAGACTCAGCTGGGGCCAGCAGTTCTCTTTTGCCTCTTTTCTTCCAGCAGGCTAGTCCAAGTATATCATTCAGGTGATGGCAGGGGGGCACAAAATCAAGCAAAAAGAAGCACGCGAGGCCTCTCTTAAAGTTGGAGCTGGCTTAGTGTCACTTCTACCTTATTCTAGTGGTCAAAGAAAGTCAAAAGACTGAGCCCAGTGTGGGCAGGTATGGGAGAGGTAACATGGTACAAGGTGTGAATATGGCTCAGGGTGAAAATTTGAGTCCATTTGAGAAAGGGTTATTGTCATTTCAGTTTTTTTTTTCTTTTTGGAATGAGGCTTGGGAAGCACAGTGATGGTAACATGCTTATTAGCTGTATAACCAGGAAGAAAGTCTGAGCCGCCTGCCCCCAGGGTCTGTGGCTGTTAACCACCCTGCCTTATTCCTACTTTTTGCAATCTGGTTTCTGCTCTGACTACCCTAGAAAACATGCTCTTCCTAAGTTAATCAATTCCCTCCTAAGGATAGATCCAATAGCCTTTGTTACTTGTCAGCATCTCTGTCTGCACACTGCATCCTTGGCGCTCTTTTCCCCTTTGACTTTGTAGGGCCTGTACCTTTCTTTCTCTTCCTGGCTTCTGCCTGGCTTTCTGCAGCCATCATGGTCAGGTGATCATTCATCTCCCATTCATCTCCCATTCCAAGCACATCCACTCTCCTGGTTTCCAATACTTCCTCGAAGATGACTTTCATCTGGCTCTAAGATACCTTCCTATAATTTCCAGCGACCTAATTCAGTACTGTGTCCCTGACAAATAACAGCCCAAGAGAATCAGAGGCTCTTCTCACTAGCTTTTTAGCACTTCATGTCACTTAGTGACTGTTGCAGTGCTTGACATTCCACCATAAGAAACTTCCTATTATAAAAATAATGCCACTATAAGGTGTAAAGCCACTTTCCCTACCTCTCTCTCTGTTCAATATAAGAAATTGCCATGAGCTATTTTGGACCTATAAAAATGGCAATTTCAAAAAACAAACAAAAAATAGCAATTTCATATGGTTCCAATTAACGGTAATTATTACTTAGCCCTTTAATCATTCATGTACTTGTCTTTCCCTGTGAGGCTCACAGCTATTTCAGGAGATTAGGCTTTATTCTGCTTTGCATCAAGTTGCCTGGCATGTGACACCCTACAAGGACTGGACCTCATAGGTATTCAAGAGCTATTGGATGAATGAAAAAATGAAAGAAAATACCTGAAATCAAGGCCCCAGAGGCTGGAGATAGAGTGTATGAGAACAGCAGAGCAAGCATAAGTCAAAGACGTGTCCCCCTAAACCATAATTCCTGGCTGTGTCAGTTACATGTATACCATATTCTTTAACACTTAAGGTTTTCCAAGGCAGTGAACAATGCATTACTTTACAAAATAATGTGGAAAGTTCAGTACGTATGGAGAATAAAATTAACATCACTCATAATCTTACTGCCTTATGATAATAGCCATTAACTAAGTTCCTTGAATATTTCTTTGACATAGTTGGAATCATGTGATGTACACAAACTTGTTTTCTTCTCTAAATTTTAATATCATACAGTAGCATTTTCTAATGTTAATGAAGGTACTTCTTAAATACCAGTTTTTTTTTTTCTTTTTGAGACAGAGTCTCACTCTGTTGCCTTGGGTAGAGTCCCACGGTATCGTAGTTCACAGCAACCTCAAACTCTTGGGCTTGAGGAATCCTTTTGCCTCTTCCTCCCAAGTAGCTGATAAGTACAGGCTTATCCACTACATCTGGCTAGTTTTTCTATTTATAGTAGAGATTGGGTCTTACTGTTGCTCAGGCTGGTCTGGAACTCCTGAGCTTAAGCAATCCTCCTGCCTTTGTCTCCCAGAGTGCTAGGATTACAGGAGTCAGCCATGGTGCCCAGCCAATATCAATATTTTTAATGGATAAAAATTTTCACTATAAAGATTTCTTTGTATTTTGAGCTATTTCCTTAAGATATATTTCCATAGGTAGTAGGCAAAAAGGAATTTTAACTTAGTTAAAGAACATGGACTTTTTCTAAGGGTCTTGATACATATTCATATGCTATACTTTTCAAAAAATTAGCACTAGCATACACTTCCTCTGTTTCAATAGCAGTGTGTGCCTGCTTGCTTTATCACATAAAAATTAGTGTTGAATTTTATTATTTTTACTACTCTTTTATAACCTGATTGGGAAAATTTTTACCTGCTCTTGTAAAGTTTGCTTTTATTCAATTATTAGAGAGATTGAATTTGTTTTCAGACAAATACTTTGTTTGGTATTTTTATTTGCTCATGTAACTGATTTGCTCATAACTTTTATCTTTTAATCCATCAAAATCTAAGTGTTTTCTACTTATTTTAAGAATATTAGTTTTATTTTGCTTATTATATATTTGAATTCATGTTTACCTATAAAATAACTGCATATGGTTAAAATCTAGAAGGTTTAGGACAAAAAACAGCAGTCCCTTTTCCTTCAAGCTAGTCTCAGGCATCAGAAGCAACTATTTCCAATTTTTTTGGCAGTTTCTTCCATGTTGCTTTCATTTTAAAAAATAATATTCCTAAGTGACTATATTTTGACTTCTGAATCTTTAATGAGCTCTGTGGTTGTGTCCTCCTATGGAAGACAAAGATTTTCTCTTTTTCACATACCCTCTCGCTCCCTGCTCAATCTCCCTAATGTGGCTGAAGTACCATTTTTAGTTAAATCAGAAGGCAGTGTTTCTAAATGCAATGGGAGGTCATGTGTTGGATACCAGAATAGAAGAAAGACATTAGTGGGGAAACTGGTGAAATTAAAGTGAAGTCTGTAGTAACATAGTATTGTATTGACAAATGTCCCGTGGTTATAAAAGACACACATATGTATATTAAATTAAGGAAAGCTTGATGAAGAGTAATTGGGAAAACTTGTATGATGCTGGCAACTTTTCTATAAGTCTAAAATTATTCTAAACTACAAAAAGTCAGTATTTACGTTGTGATATACATAGATTTGCTGTTGTGCCAAAAGCATGCTGTAGTTATCGTTCCTATTGGGTACAATATTTATATTTTTTTCTGGAGTTAATACTTGCCTCATTTTAAATTTATTTATGTAACTATTTTCCAAATCCTCCAGTAAATCTTCTTAAGAAATATAACAAATGTCTACCAATATTATTATTCAAATGCTTAAATGCACATGATAATCCAGATTTAAACATGTTTTTTACTTCCCTTCGTGAGCCCTGGATTCTACTGTTATAGTCTGGTTGATTGAGAACGTTCTTATTCTTCCTTCCTGTGTTTCCTGGATTCCTGTCTTACTTATTCTTAATATATTCTTTATTTTGCTAAAATATGTCTTCCATATCTTTCTAAGACAGAGTATATAGTAGATACATATTTGTGTCACATCTGATAATATCCTAATTCTACCTCTGATCACTCTGGAATTCCTGCTAATTGAGTCTCTTAGATTGACCTTCTTTCTTTTCTCTCCTGTCTTATACCTTTTTGGTTTTCTTGTTTTTCTTTTTTGCTTTCTGAAATATATCTCAATTTTATCATGAAATTCTTCTATTGCTTTTAAAAATATGTCTATTCTTTTTGGTGTCAGTTTGTTCTGGTAAAGTTTGTTTGTTTGTTTTTGATGATTCTAAGTTGTCCATTCATATGCAAGAATAAAGTATTTAAAAACTAATTAGGAAACATTCCCATTAATTTTAAAACACAATAATTAGACTAGATAACTCTAATTGGTTAATACCCCAAACACAAAAACTACTCCAAAATAAATTCAAATTGTTTTCAGTGATTACATTGTTTGTAGAAATTAATATTGCTGTTTATTCTAAGACTGTAGAATATGTATACAGCATAAAACAAATAAGTAACTATTTAAAAATTTAAATTCTATTATCTTTGGTGTTGTTGAAATCAGTACTCTCAGCATGGGAAACAGAACAAGATAGAAGAGAATAAGTAAAAGCTCTATTCTGAATTTAAATGAAAGTATCATATTTGTCCAGTGTTTTTTCTCTTTTTTTTTTTTTAAATTCTAGCCCTGTCTACTGAAAAGGTCCAGAAATAACAAGCAACCAGTACTAGTAAGTATCCCTAGCAACCATATATTGGACTTACAAGACCATTTCCCATTAAAAGCAGACAGTTATTTAGAGAAGTGGCTGCTTCCTGGTCCAGAATAAGTTGTCAAACAGACAACAAGGAAAGCTGTGAATGACTCATGTCAAAATGACTCCAGAGTCCACTCTGAGAGGCACTTATAGTTAAGCATAAGACAATTAGCATCAAAAAGGAAAATAACTGCAATGGATGGAGACACAATAAATAGGTATTTTTAAAATCATGAGCTTATACACGTATCAAAGAAATCTAGTTGGTCAACATTAGCAAACACTGGGTAACCAACTCGTTATTTTTTAAACTGGCAAATAGAAAGAATCAAATAGTTGATGGGGAAATTTCTCTTGGTAGAGATATTTTACCTAATAAATGACAGAATAATAGAATTACAAAATAGCAATATTGCAAATTGAGTCAGTCTAAGTTTTAAGCATCAGTGTCTGACAATAGGACCCAAGGAAACTTTATGTGTCTTCTGATGAAAGGATCCAACACCTCCTACAAAATATGTCTTGCCATAAAAATAAGCCTCCTTCTGATTGGCTTTCATTTCCAATCCACAATTTAAAAAAAATACAGAGGACATGAGAGCACACTAAACTTAGCAGGATCATTTCCTCCCAGTTTAGTACTGAAAATCCCATGTCTCAGAAAACCCCTCAGTCCTGGGCAAGGCAGTGGGATTGTTGCTCTATCAAGAAACGTCATCAGCAAAATCCAGAATATGGGACAGTCCACTGGTGGGGTGGGTGGAAAGACCTTGATTTTAATTCATTCCTTCTGCTTTAAGTCCCCAGCTTCTCTCCAATAATTGTACCTGGATTAGAATCCTGTGAGACAACCAGCCTGCTGCCTTAGACTATTTTCCCCCTAAGGCATTCACATAAAGTTGCCTGTTTTCTTGCCATTCCTCCTTTTTCTTTTTAATTTTAAAATTGTGATAAAATATATGTAGGATAAAATTTATCACTGTAACCATTTTTTTTAGTGAACAGTTCAGTAGCACCGAGTACAATCTCATCATTGTGCAACTATGATCCGTATCCAGAACTTTCCACTGTCCCCAATCGAAACTCTGTACCCCAACAGCAATAACTCCCCGTTACCCTCTGCCCCCACTCTGGCAACCCCATTTCACTTTTTGTCTTTATGAATTTAATTACTTTAGATCCTTCATAGAAGTGGAATTATACAGTATTTGTCTTTTTTGTGACTGGCTTATTTCAATTAGCCTGATATCCTCAAGGTTTATCCATGTTGTAACAAGTATCACAACTTAGTTCCTTTTTATGCTCAAATAATATTCCATTGTGGAATATTACACACACACACACACACACACACACACACACACATATATATATATACAATATATTGGAATATATATTTCCTCATATGTGTGTGTAGGTGCATGTGTATAATATGTACATATATGGCAAGGGACATAGTGCTGTTGTGAGCAGTTAGTGAGTTGATACTGTGTTAATACTATGGATTCTGTGTCACTCTGTGTACAGCAGCTGATTGAAAATAATCTGTCAAAGTATGTTACTGCAACACTATCAGTTTTATTTATGCCTCATTAAGTATATGATGAGGTAGGAGTATACTGTGATATCACTGTGACTCCCAGAGATGCTTTAATATTTGAAAAAATAAGAAATAGCATCCATTCAGTAGGAGTGTGCTATGTAGCAGCTATTATTTAGTACAATCTTCAGAACAAGCATGCAAGATTACTATTTCCCCTGTTGTTTCCTTTATTACAGGTTAATATAAGGATATATATGATTAGGTCACATTTTTGCATTTGTAATATTTTTCCTATTTTAAAGATGAGGGTTAAGGAACTTACTCAAGATCATATAGCCATTGTGTGGCTGTCAGATCCCAAACCAATGGACTCTTGACATTGGACTGTGTCCAACTTGAAAAGGACAGCTCCTTCATTCATCTTTTGTCAAAAACTTCATAGGGATTCTTCCCTGTTCATTTCTCCCTATGAACTGAAGATACCATGTATTTATTAGCATGTATTTTGGTTAATAAATATTATACTTGATCAGGTATATCCTTTTATATTTTTCTCAGCTTCTATCTGTCAGAAAAGACTCCTAAGAGACACATTCTTTTTTCTTTTTCAAAATAGTCACCCCAAATAAGCAGTTCATGAAACTACTGTGGGAAAAATATATTATGCATTTTTTTTATTCCTTTGTCTCCTTAGTGGTGCCCTCTTACTTGGGTCATCTCCTCATAACATTTGCTCTCCAAAATATACCATGTTTGTTCCCAGATTTCTGCACTGCTCATTAATATACATTGTTTCTCCCACATTGAGTGTTTAGTATTAATCACTCCCTTATTCTTGCACTTCCACTTCTTCAAATTATCCCTTTTTTTTAAAAGTCCAACGCAAGCTTCATATGCTCTACAACAATGCCAGTCAATGACAGGCATCTTTCAATCTGAATTTATTATGTGCTGCTTTGTTAAGTTAGGGACCTTCCTGTGATTTTGTGTTTGCCATAAAAAGCATGGCTCTATATCAAGGCTTACTAGAGTTCTTATTGTTGGGGGAGATCAAGCCTGTTTTATGGAGTGATAGTGGAGGGGATGGGATGGATAAACCAACTTGTGGGATAGGCATGACCAGCCAGCCAATGGCCCAAATTGTCAACAATAAAGTGTGCTGCCAGCCTAAGTCTGATTCTAGCTAATATCTATCTCCAGGGGTCTTGATTCAAGGGTGGAAGGACTCAGGGTCTCTCAAATTTAGAAAATAAGCATCAAGTACCTATTCTATGTCAGGCACTGTGCTTTGAGGGAGGGAGAACAAGCACCATGCCCTCAGAGGGCTTAGTAGTCTAGTGGGGAGAGAGAGAAAAGTAGAGTCAGAAGTTCATGATTGCAGTCATGGACTTGTAGCCTCAAGTTTGAGAAACCTTGCTTTGCTGGGAAGGCAAAGAGGCTGAGGGCATTGGGCATTTTGCTAACTGGGCTAGGGCTCAGTGTTGAGAGCCAGTAATAATAAGAACATGAACAAATAGAACAAACAAACAAAACAGAACTTTGGAACCAGGGCAGAGGGCCAATGGATGTACAGGCTTCAAGCAGTGGTAGAAAGGGAGGCTGTGTCTATATATGTTAGTTGGCCATAGTCAATGATTTCTAAGCCCTCTCAGGGAAGGATTGCCTTTATGCCTATATGGACTTGGAGTGGACCTAGATGTTGTGGCTATTATTGGATGAGAAAGGGAGGTCAATAAGGTGGAAAGTGGCTTTTTAGTGTTCCCTACATAATTTAAGGACAGAGACTAGTTCTTCTGCATATTTTTGTCCCCTCATTGTTTAACCAAGTGTCCTGTATTTGTTTGATTACTGCTTATTAATTGGCTAACTGATTGATTATGTCCTTAATTAGTCTTGCCATTCACATCCATCTATGGTCAGCACAGCCAGGACAACTTGAACATGTTTCAACATATTGAGAAATTAAATCTTCAGTGAGGACCCTGGCAATCACATCACCATATCACAAACTTGGACTCAGTCTGCATTTAAACCAGAATAAAGAAAGCACACTCCATCCCTGTGGATAATTGACTTACTTATGGCTAGGCTCCTGTGAGAAATGAAAGTCATAGGCAATAACTGCAGTGATAAATTATAGAACAGCTTCATTTAGTTTTCTCCACCAAGACAAAGCATCCCAACAGCCTCTGGAGAAATTAATGCACCTTAATTTGAATTAGTGGATAATTTCAGATCAGCTATTTTACATATCTAACTGTCACTTCTTTTCTCCCTAGACTATCTCCTCCCCATCTCTCTTTCTGAGTCTGGCTCTGAAATGTTGAAGCTAAATTTCTGGCAGATAAATACTACAGTAGAAATCAGTGGACATGGGTAATATCATTACCTTCTCAAAAGATGTCTAACCTTGTCCCTTTCTTTACAGGGCCTTGGTTTCTGCTTGTTTTAAAAATCGTCATGTTAGTTTATGGAAGAAGGGGTTACCTCCTCCCTGGATAGTTATTTGATAATGGTGGACCCTAAAAGTCAGAAAGACCTTATAATCCAAAGAAAATTACTCTTTGGTGGTAGGTGGGCACCACAAAGGCATTGGTGGATAAAAAGCAGTTCTGAATGCTACTAAAAATCACTCCACATATACAAACAAATAATGACCCCATTGCTTGGTCGGTAAATTGTTCTGGGGCCTTGGCTTTGAAACTTCCTCTTTTTGTGCCTCAAATTCTCTCTTCTTCATGGTACTTGTTTTCTAGTCACCAGTCAATAACTGGTGAAGACATTATCAAATGCAGCAGGCCAAGGCAGAATCTCTTTTTCATGGCAGTTGTCACAGTTCCACACATGGTGGCTGAATTCCTGGCAAGGTGGCCCCTGGTGGGCACTGAATTACCTCATGACATGGTAAGCAGGTCTTCTAATGTTGTTGTTCTTTATTGCTTCTGTGACTTCTCTTATAACATATTTAAAAGACATTTGGTCAACCTAGTATGGTGATGGAAACAGCTAACCTACTTTTTTGTTTTGTTTTGTTTTGTTTTAAATCAAATTGAGACTTCTAGCATCTTAGTAAAACTTGGGCTTCCTATAAGGGAAAATAAATTGTCACTGAAATAATGACTAACTGAATTGGGACTCTGTTCTATAAGGTAAAAACAAAGGCAAAGACTATTTTCTTGGTCTAGAAAAAAGTAGAAAAAAGCAACAGTTTTTTTTCACTTTCAGAGGACTTGGATTGAACCAAAACCACCAACTATTTACATATATTGGTCTTGGAAAGAAAAAAAAAAACCATAAGTAGACAAAAGAAGAAATGTCTACTTATACAATGAAGTTAGAGAAGGTTTCCCCAGGGGGCCATTTTTTCCTTGGTCATTGAATGCTGAAAAAGTAGAGTTCATTTAGACATACTGAGAATAATAAGACATTATAGCCATTTCTGTAATAAATAGCCAACAAACATCAATAGCTTAAAGTGCCAAAAGTTTATTCTTGCTCATACTGTTTATCCATCCTGGGTTTATAGACACACTGCTCATTATGGTCATTCAGGGACCAAGCTCCAAAGTTACTGGGTGTCATGTAAAACAAATTGACTCCAAAAGTGACACATGACACTTTTACTAACTTCCATTGGACAATACATATCACATGGCCAGGCCTCATTACAAGTGGGCAGGGAAGTCATTCTTCCATGTTCCCAGAGAGGGAGAGGCAAAATGTTTGTGACTAACCTTAATAATTATCACCAGGCATGTGAATAAGAAGAAAGGAATAAAAGAGCCCGGCATAGCTGATGCACAGTAAAAAGTTGGAAATGTAGGTTAGAAACCACTAATGAAAAATCTCCTATGCCATGCTATTTGAAATTTGCTGTAAAGGTCTAGAAAGTTAAAAAAGGCAAGAAAAGATTTTAAGCCAATCATTTAAGATAGGATTTAAGATAATCGGTGATTCAACAAACCAGCATGATGGCCTCCATTACTGCCCCAGGTGGAGAAATTCATAGATAAATTTGCTGGGCTCTTGCTCATGGGCTCTTAGGAAGACAGACTGAGCCAGGGTTCATAATGGGGCAGCACAATTTGCTTTCCTGATTTTATGACAAGGAAGTATTGGGTAGTGTGAAGTGAGCACTTTGCACTGAAATTTGCCTCTCAAATTGCACTCAGGTCCTACCAGCACAACCATGCATGCTAGCTGCACTGCCCTATGTCCAGTAACCACAAGTGCTATTTACAGACTGGTGAAAAGCAGATTTATCAAGTGGATTTATAATTTACAATCCTAGCTCTTCACCCAGGAGCTGTTTTAAACAGCCTGACTCCAAGGGGATAATTCCAAAAGACTCCAGGGTTTATAGTTTCAGGCTTTTTGCTTGAGTTCCTTTCCCAATTCACCCAGGACTCTGAGCACAGACATCCACAAACTTACTGTCTTGAATGTCCAAGGACAAAGGTCACAGAGACAGAATGACCAGAAAGTTAGAAGTTGTATTGGTTTCTTGTGGCTGCTGTAACAAATTGCCATAAATTGTGTGGACTGGAACAACAGAAATTGATTCTTTCACAGTTCTGAAAAGGGTCGTGCTTCCTCTGCAGTCTTGAGGGAAAATCCATTCTTTGCCTTCACTAGTATCTGGTGGCCCTGGGCATTCTTTTGCTTGTGACCATATCACTCCAATCTCTGCCTGCATGGTTGCGTTGCTCCTCCTTTTCTTCATGTCTTCTCTTCCTTGTTGCTGTCCCCAAACGCCCTCTGCCTGTCACTTTCAAGGACATAATTGATTGACTTTAGGGCCCACCCACACAATCAGGAATAAATTTCTCCTCTCAAGTTCTTAACTTACTCATATCTTTTGCTACATTCATTTCATTCATTCATTTTGAGGGTAACATTCATAGGTTCTAAGGATTAGAATGTAGATACAAATTTGGTGGGGGGCTACCATTCAACCCACTCATGGGCAAATCCTGGATGGAAGGGCTCTTCAATGCAGTCTCAAAGTGTGCATTGAAATCAGGCCCAAAACTTTGGTATATGGCAAAACTGAACATGTAAGAGTGAGAGCCAAGGAAGCTTTGTCAAAAAAGCAGCAGCCACAAACTGAAAAATTGAGTGGAGATTTCAGCCACTGCCTAGTAAAGAGAGATAGTTTGAAATTCAAGTCTACTCAAGTTAATTCCCTGCTAGAAAAAAAAAAAAAAAAAAACACTCCAGAGCAGTGTTTTTCAGCCTTTTTAAATCTCACAGCACACTTAAACCTATAATTAAAATTCCGAGGCACACTTAAATTATGTTGATCAAAAAAAAAAAAAAAAAAAGGGTTGGTGGCACCCGTAGCTCAGTGGGTAGGGCACTAGCCACATACACTGAAGCTGGTGGGTATCAACCCAGGCCAGTTAAACAACTGCAACCAAAAAATAGCCGGGCATTGTAGTAGGCACCTGCAGTCTCAGCTACTTGGGAGGCTGAGGCAAGAGAATCGCTTAAGCCCAAGAGTTTGAGGTTGCTGTGAGCTTTACCGAGGGTGACATAGTGAGACTCTGTCTCAAAAAAAGGAAAAAAAAAAAAAAGAGTTAAAAACAGAATATGTTTAGTACGCTTTGAAATTCTTTGTAAAATAATTCTTTCTCTATCTTAAAAAATAGAGTTTATTAGTTATAAATAATGAATGTAACATATGGAAAATAATTTAATTAGTAGTCTTTAAAAATTTTCATGGCATAGCTAAGACCATCTTACTGCACACCATTGTGAAAATGGTGAAATCCACACCAGCTGAAAATCACTGCTTCAAAGGTCCATAACAGACTCTAAAGCCTTTTCTGAGGAGCTGTTCCAGGTCAGAATCCTACATGTGGCTTTTCAGCCTTGACCATAGGCAATTACACAGCCTTACTTGGCATCCTGGAAACCTCATGGGAAACAATTTACCCTTGCTGTTCCAGTCTTGGTGCATACTAGTGCCTCACAATATCTGAAGGGAGTGGCAGTGAAGGACCCAGCTACCCTGTGTCCAACCCGGACTGAATTCTGCATTTCCAGCTTAGGCATCTCCTTTCAGAAGCTCCTAAGTACAGGATGGGGTGAGGTTCAGTTTAGATAGTGTTTAGGCTCCTTTGTCAAGATCTCCCTATCAGGTGCCTTCAGGCCAATGTTTCCTACTCTGACTCAGGCCTTTTCACTCCTAGCTTTTACTTGTTTCTCTCCCTCCAGGTTCTGAGTCCAGCAATTGGAAGGAATCTTTTGTTCCCTAGCTACTGTAATCCGTCTGACCCTCACCTAGTGCCATTACATGGGGAAAGTGGGACATTTGGAGAGCTCACTCTACCCTTTTCTTTTTGGCTTCTAGCTTACACTATCACAGTAATTAAATAACGGCATAATTGTTGCTTGTAGTTTATTGTCCTAAGTGACAACCTTGACATATGGCAGCTCTCAATATCTACCACATATATACATAATTTCCAGTTTTAAATAAAAATCATGAGATGTGAAGGACCATGAACATGATGGTCATACTCATGAAGGAAGAAGATGAGGAAAAGGAGAAAACATAAACCAATCCTAAGATTGCCCAGATGTTGCAGTTAGCAGACAACTTAAAAACAACTCCTGTAAATATGGCCAAGATCTTAAAGGAAAATATATGTACAAAGAATACATGGCCTGACAATTTCATGATCTAGCCACAGTGT
The DNA here is from genome assembly GCA_963574655.1 of Perodicticus potto. NCBI lineage: Eukaryota > Metazoa > Chordata > Mammalia > Primates > Lorisidae > Perodicticus > Perodicticus potto. The sequence continues at coordinate 17,746 of CAUYRH010025768.1, forward strand.
GCTTATGTTGGCTTCACTGTATGAACAACTTGGTAAGAGTTCATCACCTTCATATATCAGTATCTCCAGCTGTGTTTGTGTCAATGTGTGGTGGTGTCTTGCTGAGTGGCATTCATTATTGTTGTTGCCTGTTTTTGTGTGCCATCAGCAAAATGTTGGACCTTGAATCAGAGCAATGAATAAAGATTAATTTTTTTGCTAAACTTGGCAAGGGTGGAAGTGAACATAATTGTCAGAGCTCCTAAGCAAATGAATCTCAGTAGGGAAATAGAAATTATATGAAAGAAGCAAATGTGAATGCTAAACCTGAAAAGCAAAATTATTAAAATAAAAAATTCACTGGATTGACTTAATTAAAGACTGAAAAATAGCAGAACAAAGAACAAGTGCATTTGAAAATAGATCAATATAAGTTATTTAATCTGCAGAAGAGAAGGAAAAAAGATGGAATTAAACTAAGCAGAGCCCCTCAGAGAACTGAACAACCTTTTATCAAGCAACTTAATATGTATGCTATTTGGAGTCCCAGAAGAAGAAAAGAGAGAATAATGGATCAGAAAAAGTTCTTAAAGTACTGAATGATATTTATAAAAGAGATCAATTTGGAGATCTAAAAATGTCAGACAAATCCAAAGCAGCATAAGTACAAAAAAAAAAAAAATCACATCAAGACGCATAATAGTTAAATTCATAAAATGGAAAGAGAAAAGGAAATTTCAAAAATATCCAGAGAAAAATGACCATTACATAGAGTGAAAACATAATGAAGTCATGGTTGACTTCTTATCAAAAACAATAAAGGGTAGAAAGCAATATTTTCTTTCATAGTTAAATCCATGCATTAACTCAAATTTCAATCATATTATTAATATAAGCTACAGTTAATAGATAGATATCTGCTTTACTCACTCTCAAAAACTGTCATTCTAGAGAACAGAACAAGGTTTCTTAGTCATGTTGGAGATACTAGAACAAATGAGCAGTTTCTTAAGGGTGAACAGTAAAATACTAGGCTTGAACATAGTAATTGTAGTCCATTTCCAGGTAGGTAAGTCTAAAGACAGATGTAATCCAGGGACTAAATCTTGAAATGTAGTGCTGTGATAAAACACAGAAAAATGATGCTGTCAATTTGTAAACCAGATGTCCCCAAGGCATTTAGCCTTCTGGGACAATATTCAATTACAATAGCTTTAGTCCTTGCCCAAAGGTGTTTATAATGTCATGGTCAGTTTTTATTCAAAATTCTTGACCTCATTGAATTATTGATATTTATTCATTCTGACAGCCGCTGTTCTTTCTCTCATAACTTCAAGGATGGAACTAATCACTTTCTATTCATCCCCCAAAGTGCCACTAACTTAAGACTATTGTAAAGAACAAATTTACTTCAGATAATAGAGAATAAATTCTGCACAAACTGGTAATATTGAATGTAAGACTGTGTTCCTTAAAATTCACTAGTCAATCTCATTGAGAAAGAAATTTCTCACTGGGCTTATTCTTCGGTTGTTTTTTAATTTTTTTTTTTTTTATTAAGTCATATATAAGCTCCTTAATTCTACCATGTTACTTGAGCTGTTCTTCTCTAGATAATTCCTCTTGTATCTCTCCTCTTATCTAAATCCCTTCGGGTTCCCTCTCTGGCTTTATCTAGAGCTAACAGGAGAATTTCTAAATTCCCATTACTTTATACTATGGTGCGGAATATTTTATTGTTTTACTGTTCCTTTCTTTCAAGACTAATTCAAGAGCTTAACCTTTTGTAACAATAACAACAAAAACCATCAACTCAATTTTCTAAATAAACATTTCCTAAAAAGAAATCTTCTATCATATAATGGTATTTTCAAGATATGGACCCAGGATCACATATCAGCCAGGGTCCCAGTGAAACTGGTTATCAAATTAGGATCATCTGAGGAGAGTTTAATAAAGGGACTTTTTATAAATGTCTGAGCAGAATAAAGTAACTGCCATGAATAGTAGAGTAATATGGGGCTAGAAACAGCAGAACTATTACCACCTATAATCCAGAGGACAAGGGAAGGAAGACGTTACTCTAACAATCATGAGAAAGTCCTATAAAAGGCCACCCTGAGAGGAAAGGGACCTTTAGTTCAAGGCTGCTGCCAGATCAAGGCAAATTAGCAGGGTGAGACTGGGAAATTTCCCTGAACTCCTTCTAGTCCATCTCATTTCCTTCTTTCCTCTCCACTGGCTGAGCCTAGCCAGAGCCAGAGTGCAAGGCAGGCCTATGAAGTGTCCCAGACAGGTCAGCTTTCCCCTCCTGGGGGAGAAGAGAAGTAGATCCAGAGGGCAAGTGCAGGGATCTGGTAGAGACTGCGCACATCGGGATCAGCAGAGGCGATCATTTACATAGCAGATCTTTGAGAAAGGACCGGGCTGTCTGCATTTTCAGAAAATTTCCCAGGTTGGCTGCTGTTAATTTTTCATTTTGAAAAACAAGAAGTCCAAACCCATACAAAAAAGTTGCAAGAATGAACAACAAACATCCACAACTCTTCCAGATTCATCACGTGTTAACATTTTGCCACCTTAACTTTTCCCTTCTTATTTTCTCTCTTACACATACACCCACACGTTTTCTTTTTTGCATCATATGAGGGTAAATTACAGATGTCAAGACATTTCATCCTAAATATTTCAGCATATACTACATAACTCCACAAAATGCACAATACAATTGTCAAATTCAGGAAATTTAATATTGATATAATAGTACTAGGTATTATTTAAAAGTGTTCAAATTCAAATTTTGTCCCTTGTACCAATAAAGATCTTTGTAGCGATTTCAAAAAAACAAAACCCAGCCATACCACTGGTATTATGCACTGTTTAGTTGAAATGTCTTCTTATTCTCCTTAAATATGAACGGGTATCTGTGCTTTTTATGACCTTGATATTTTATAGGGTACTGGACATTTGTTATGTAGAATGTCCCTCTACCTGGGTTCTTCTGATTGTTTTCTTATGATTAGGCTCAGGTTGCACATTCTTGGCAGTCATGTGACACAGTGGTATAATGTCCCCTCAGGGATCTCAGATGTACTAACATTTAAGAGCCACTATAACGAACTATTACTAATTTAGCGGCTTAAAACACCACAAATTTATTATCTTACAAGACTGGAGGTCAAAAGTTTAAAACAGGTTGGCAGGACTGGACTCCTGGAGACTCTAGGAGAGAAATTTTCTTTTGGCTTTTCTAGTGGCAAATGCATGCATTCCTAGGTCATCAGCCTCTTACTCTGTATACAAATCAGCAGCATGTAGTCTCTCTCTCTCTCTCTCTCTCTCTCTCTCTCTCTATCTCCTTCATTCATCACACTGCCTTCTGCCTTTAACCCTCCTGCCTCCCTTTTAGGACAATCCTAATGACCACAGTGGGCCCATTCAGATCATCCTGATCATCTATCTCAAGATACTTGATTTAATCACATCTGCAAAGTCCTTTTGTTATGTGAGGAAACATTTCATAGGTTCTGAAAATAAGAACATAGACATACTAAGGGGACAATTTTTTAGCCTCCTGTATCCAGTCAGTCTAGGGGTAGAGGAAAAAGAAAAGCCAGGTGAGAAAAATAGAGGGAGGTAGCTGATGAAGAGAGGACCACAGGTTTGCTGCAAAACAGTACAGACAGACAGGATATGCATCCCTTGGTATTTGACTTGTAGGAGGGTGTGTGGTTTGAATGTGTTCCCCAAAAGTTCATGTGTTGGAGATTTAATTCCTCTGCTCTCACAAATTGATTAATGTTGGCTCTGCCTTCACATATGGATTAATGTATTCATGGGGCTCTTCCATGAACACATTTAGACCCTAAGAACTCTAAAACCGTGGTTCTCAACCTTCCTAATGCCATGGCCCTTTAATACAGTTCCTGTGGATTGCGCCCCACAGGTTGAGAACTGCTGCTCTAAAATGAAATAAAAAGAGCAGTATTAGGCAATTATATTAGTCTGCTAGGGCTGCCGTAATAAAATGCCACAAACAGGGTGACTTAAACAAGAGAATTTATTTTGGACAATTCTAGAGAATGGAGGTCCAAGAACGAGGTGTCAGAAGGTCTGGTTACTCCTGAGGACTCTCCCCTTGGCTTGTGAACAGCTGCCTTCTGCTATGGCCCCACATGGTCTTTTCTCTGGTGTGTCTTCCATTTTTTTTATAAGGACACCAATTCTATTGGATAAAGGCCCCACTCTTATGACATCATTTAACCTTAATTACTACTTTAAAGGCCCTTTCTCCAAATACAATTACATTGGAGTTAGGCCTTCAACATTCAAATTTTGGAGGGACACAATTGGGTTTGTAACATTAGATATCAGAATATGCTAGATAAAGCAACAGCCTGCACACTACATCTGGTATTTACAGTATATATCAGATAACACTGAAGCGAGTACAAAGTTGGAAGAGAGAATTCCCAAAGTGGAACAAATGATGAAGAAACAGCATAATTCCAAACCAGCCAGTAATTCCGCCCCCCCCCCAGTCTGCCTGCTCAATACATGTATTTTCCAAGGGTTCACTCCATATAAAAAGGACAAACGAGCACAGATACAGGTACATCTCCATACAGTCTATATATGTGTTTGTGACCCTGATGGTTTCAGCTGTAAGATTCCGTGATTTACTTGAGTTGGACTCAGGTCACTAAGGGAGTTTCATATATGGTAAATCAAGCTACACTTAATGCCTCTTCCCAGTGAGAAAAAACTGACTTAATTTTACAAAGATTTTATGTTCTTTAACTCAAGTATCATCTTAATGTTTGATATTTTTAAAATGCCAGATGAAATCTAAGTTTGAATAATATAACAGAGATTTTTTCCCCAAGATGTATGGACCATCACCAGGATTCACCAAAGACCAGATAAATGTTTCAAAGGCATTGTGGGTAGCTTTAGTTTCAAGAAAGAAAGAAAGGAAAGGAAGGAAGGAAGGAACTTAGGAAGAAAGGAAGGAAGGAAAAGAAAGAAAAGAAAGAAAGAACATACATACATGTATACATAGTACACATATATTTAAAGAAAAAAATTCATAAAACCTGTTAATGATGGCAAAGCAGACTTTATTCAAGGGGAGCAATGTTGATAGGCTTGTGTTTGCAGTGGGGGAGAGAGACTGTATCACACTCAATGGGGGTCTCACAGTGGAGGAGAGAGAATGGATTTCAACTCTGACTCCAACAAGGGTGAGTAGAGATTTACAAATAAAAAGCAGGGTGGGCAGTCATTTGGAAAATTACTAAGAGTAGTAAGGGTGGTTAGAGCTCAAGGATGAAGGATTTTCACAAAACTCACTTAGCAGAATTCTTGCTCAAAATGAGTCCTACAAGGGCAGAGAAGGAATGCCAAAGTTGGGCCTAGTTAGGAAGGACTCAGGAGCTAACTAAAGTTTTGGTCAAAGGAGAGTGTCTTTATCTATCTATATATATATAAGCCATTAAGAGCAGTACTCATGCCCCCAAAATGTGGGACAGAAGGTGTGTGAACTAAAAAATCAAATCACCACATGATCATCCTCTTGCTTATAAAAAGTAGTGGAAAATAATTTTTTGGCAAGAATTCAATTGGGGGTAGTGCCTGTGGCTCAGTGGGTAGGGCACTGGCCCCATATAGCGAGGTTGGCCAGTTTGGGGTGGCGGGTTTGAACCAGGCCCTGGCCAAAATGCAACAAAAAAATAGCTGGGCATTGTGGTGGGCACCTGTGGGGTGGGCACCTGTAGTTCCAGCTACTTGGGATGCTGATGCTAAATAATCACTTAAGGCCAGGAGTGGAGGTTGCTGTGAGCTGTGATGCCACAGCACTCTACTGAGTGTGATAAAGTGAGACTCAGACTCTGTCTCTAAAAAAAAGAAAAGAAAAGAAAAAAATTCAATTTGGCGTAGAAGGAAGGCAAGGGTAATTCTAAAGTCCACCTTCTGTATAGCTAAGCTGTAGTCATTAAGAGGTTTACTATTTAACAAGTAATAATCTTCAGATCATTTTTGAGTAGGTGCTCTAAGCAGGAGGGACAGCATATGCAAAGGTCCTGAGATAGGAAAGATGCTTGGTGTGGCTGAGTGGCAGAGAGAATATCTAACTAGTCACAGCACAGGGTCGAGAAGGATCAGGGTAGGGAGGCAATTTTTTATTAATTGCCAGAGAAGTGTCATGTGGAGCTTTGTAGGACATGGTAAGGACTTTGGATTTTATTTTAATCAGAGGCACGACACCATATTGTCTTCTCACCACCATGTAGGTGATGGACTTGAGGTGGGAAGGGTAATGGCAAGATCTTAGAGACTGTTGCATTCTTTCAGGTGGGGGAACAGGTGGTTTGCACCAGAGTTGTATCAGTTTAGTGGTATCCAATGTTCGTGTTTGTAATATATTTTGCAAACATGAACAGGGGCTTACTGTTAAATGACATTCAAGGTGTGAATTAAAAAAAAAAAAAAGAATCAAGCTTGTCAAAAGAGTCTTTGAGAACCAAACATTTTGAGAGCTGATTGTGTAGGAGCTGCTCAAAGGAGATGAGAGTGCAGAATGCCATCTCCACTGAAGACCAGGGCTGAAGAGCTGGGCTACTAGAAAGACTGTGGACCAATCAGGAAAATAGTTCTCTCCCTCAATATGGAACTAGAATATGTTTTTCCAGTCATATCTGATTCTTGAAGAGGGGGAGACTGAGTTTTGGGATCAATTGGATTGCATCCTCCATAGCTAGGCAGCATTTGCACATTTAAGCCCCCCCCCACCCCAGCTAGACATATGGCACGATCTTTTGTGATAAGCCAGCTGATAAAATGGAAAAGTATGGAATAGATAATACAAGGATTTGTAATTTATTGAGAGAATTTGCCTCATGTGGCAGATAGCTCAACTTCATCTTGAAAGGAGGCTTCTCCTAACTATAGAAACTCTCCCATAAGTCAGATAATGACATGAGGGCTTGCTAATTAAATTTGAGGATGATGTAAAGCACCAAGAGACAAGAATTCATGAAACACAGAATCAGGATTTAAAATCTTTGCAGCTAAAGAATTTTATTCAGTGAAGATTCATGTAAGGTTTTGTGCCTGGGTCCAAAAAGCACAACTAAACAAATGCAAGTGTGGAAAGTCATGAATGGACAGACTCATCCATGAAAAGACTCAGAGGTTTAGCATTCAGAGGGGTCAGTACTTCTCTGCAGTGTAATTTTATGGCCAAATAAATTATTGCAGTCTCAAGTGGTGTTTGTGAAAAATTTTCCAGGGAGAGACATTAGTAAATTTGGTGTCTTAGAAGCTCCAACTTAAGAATATTAACTAATGCAAATAAAGGAATTTAGCCGAGAGAGAGATTGAAAACCATATCTAAGATAAGGAAGACCTGGGCTATGTTTAATTCATTCAACAAATACCTGCAGTATCAGCAACTGTCTTGGATACAGAAGCAACATTAGGGAAAAAATGCTTACTCTAAAAGGATGAGATTCTAGAAAGGAGGAATAGCTGACAGCTTTGGTGTAGAAGAGACACAAGATAACCCCAAAGAAGCAGAAGTTATAATGAGCTTTAGGAAAACCTACATTTCTTTAATATTAAAAAACAAAAATTTTAGCAGCTTTCTGAGGACAAATTATTTTGACATTAGTAAGTTCTTTTTTACTGGAACTGTCAGGAAACATAGGGAGTCATACCATACTTCTTTTTTTTTTTTGTAGAGACAGAGTCTCACTTTATCGCCCTCGGTAGAGTGCAATGGCGTCACACAGCTCACAGCAACCTCCAGCTCCTGGGCTTAGGCGATTCTCTTGCCTCAGTCTCCCGAGTACCTGAGACTACAGGCACCCGCCACAACTCCCGGCTATTTTTCTGTTTTGCAGTTCGGCCGAGGCCGGGTTTGAGCCTGCCACCTTTGGTATATGGGGCCGGCGCCCTAGTCAATGAGCCACAGGGGCCGCCCCATAATTCTTTTTAAAAGGCATTTTATATGTACATATCAGAAAATTAGAAAAGTAGAAGTATAAAAAGAAAGAAAAAAATTGCTCATAATCCAATCATTTGGTGATAGTCACTATTTCTGTCTATCCATATCTGTTTCCTTATACATACTCTCTACCCTGCTAATCCCCCTCACATATTAGATGGTTGAGATGTTGTAATGTAACTTTGTGTGCCTTTTTATTAACCTTTTATTTCTGTAACATTTAAAGTTCCTTATAAATATCATTTTAATGGCACATTTTAATCATTTATGTGCCACAAGTTTTTAAACTATTCCTCTGGTGCTGGCAATTTGTAATGTTTTAATTTTTTTGGTCATAAGTGATTTTGTAATAAGTATCTTTAGTAGCTGTACTCTTATCTGATTATTTACTTGAAACAGAGTTATAAAAGTATAATTACTGTGCAAAAAAGCTATGGGAATTCTTAAGATTTGGGATGTATATTGTAAAATTAATTTCAGAAAGGTTAAATCCATTTATATACCATTAGCATGAAAATACCAATTTCATCTCATTCATAGCCAGCATTATTATATTTTTAATCTTTCCTCATTTCATGGGCAAAAATTGATGTTGCATTTTAATTTACTTTTCTTAGATGACTAATGAGGTTGAGCATGTATTTCAGATGCTTATTGATTACTTTCTTTTCTGTAAGTTGACATTATACTCAATTTTCCAATGCTATTGCAGAATTTTCCTTATTGATTTGAACATGTTCTCTAGACAGTGAGAATATTACTTTTTAATCATTTTTATGTCATTATGGCAATTACTTTTTTTCTTCATTGTTCTTTGGTTTTATTATTTTTACATAGCAAAGAAAATATTGATAAATTTGATAATGGAAAATTAAATTTTATACATCTCATATTATTTTATAAAATAGGAGATACATCAAGTATTTTGTTTTCAATAAAATATCAACATGTTTACTATTTAACACCTGAAGAAAATCTATTAACAATATCAAAATGCAATAAATATGTTCAAAAAACACAAAAACACAATAAAACTCAAAACCAGTTTAATCTAACTAGCAATAAAATAAATTAAAATAAAACATCAACAGTGATAAAATTTCATCTACTATATTATTAAATATTAAAATAAATGATTATACTACTCTCTTTGTGGTGCTACAGATGAATACAAACTACTGGAAAGTAATTTGGTAATATGCTATGTACTAGGAAGTTTTCTTTTCTTTGCTTTTTTTTTTTAGGAAATTTTAAATTGTCAATTTCTTTTGCTTATTTCAGTAAGTCCAGTTTTGGAAAATTTTATGGAATTAGTTAGAGATGTGGCTACAGATATACAGAGTGTTCCAAAAATATGTACATACATTTTAAGAAAGGGAAAAATTGTATTAAAATTGCAATACTCGATATATACCAATAACAAAAGATGAATACAAATCATGTTAAGCACCTCTTGTAATTGCAGACGTCAAATGTGACTTAAGTATTACAAACTTTTTACAGTTTTTTTCTTTCTTAAAATGTGTATTCTTTGTTTTGAATTTTTTTTTTTTTTGGCCAGGGCCGGCCGGGTTTGAGCCTGCCACCTCCAGTATATGGGGCTGGCACCCTACTCCGTTGAGCCACAGGTGCCACCCAAATGTGTATTCTTTTATTGGCACCCTCTGTAGATTGGAAAATAGTATTAAAATCAGAGGGGTATGCTTATTGCATCCTTACCTGTAAGCAGCCTAAGGATTTAAGTAAGTAATGTTCTATTCATAATGTGAAATATCATGCTAACACATGATGAAGGCATCTTGAAAATTAAAAATATCATAGCCAAGAAAATATTCAGTAAAATATTTGAAAGACAAAATTCCTGGAAAGGAGATGAAAAAATAAATATAAGGAAATGAGGGGATCCATTTGAGAAGGCCAACATCCAACTTATAAAAGTTTCCACAAAGAATAAACAAATTAGCGGGAAAGGAAATGATCAAGGAGTAAAAAATATGAGGACATTTTCTAAAAGTAAAAGATATCTTGTTTCTAGATTTCCCAGGTGTAACAACTGTCCATCAGGGTGAATCACGTGGCGGGGAGCAATGGGGGGAGATTCGTACCAACATAATCATGAAATTTCAGAGCATTCTAGAGATAAAGCGAAGATCCTCTGTGCTTCCAGAGAGTAAAATTAGGTCTCAAACAAAGGACCAGAATAAGAAGGCAGTAGATTCTCTCAACAATACTGTAGGCTAGAAGACAAAAATACTTTTAAAAATCTCAAAGATCTGTAGATCCCTATATCCAACCAAACTATCAATCAAGCATAAGAATAGAATAATGGTACATTTGGGGCAGAAAAGTCTCAAAGACTATACCTACATTTATTCTTGTTCAAAATCTCTCAAGAAACTACAGAGGGATGTTTTGTACCACAGTGAGGATTTGTAGTAAGAAAGAACAGAGCGTAGGATTCAGAAAGCAAAGGTCTCAAGCCGGAGGGAAGCAAGAGAAATCCCTGGGAGATGGCCAGGGTAACTCCTGTGAGACCTCTCTGCTGCAGGTAAGGGGACGCCTGTCTTAAAATTGGGTGGACAGAGAACCTCTGGGTGAAAATCTCTTCCAATTTATCAAAATTGCCACCACTCCTTACAAATTCGTCAACCCAGATTGGCTACCTGATAGATTTAAGCATGAAGAAAATTGTATTCAGAGTTTTTACTATACAGCTTTTGAAGGGTAGAAAAAGACTAAGAGATTCAAAGAAAACGAAGTGAATATTTTAGTGAGGTAATGTTAACTCCAAAGCACAGAAAAAGGGAGGCAATAATCACAACTATGTTATTGAATACTCACTCAATGTTCTAACCCTTCTACACATATTAGCTCGTTTAATCTTTACAATCACCTTAGCAAGCTGACACTATTGATAGTTCTGTGATTCAGGAAGGGAAGAATAAAAAGGCGATTTGCCTGGGGTGCCAGAGTGAGATTCAAACAGCCTGTCAACCTCTGCACTGCCTCAGTAACAAACGAAATGTACTTACAGAACTCAGTTTCGTTTGGCAATGAACAGTATTTGCATAATCAAAATGATAAAAACGGTGAATACAGATGGACCCCAAATGGTCATGTAACCATATTGGGAGAATCAGGAAGTAGGCATAAAAAGGGATGTAAAAGCAAACAACCCCAAACCCCCTTCACCTGTGGTAATAGAAACTCAATTAATAATATCTCAGCACATATACATCTATACGTGCATATATGTACAAGCATGTTTAGATATTTGTCAACTTCCTGTTATTGCAGGAAGGTCTGACAATCAAGTTCACAAAATCCTGGAAAAGTGCTACATACCTCATTGCTGAACATCATCACGGTCACCTTTGAAGTCCTACACTTGGGAAGCTGTGTCTGACACCAGAGCCTAGCCCACTCTTCAAAGATATTTTGGAACCCTTTTTCTGGAATGACCATCAGAGCTGTCATCGTACAAAAGTCTGACAGTTAAGTTTGTAAACTCACTCGATGTGTTTATGTTGGCAGCCCTTACGAATATTTCAGCTTCATAACCTTGGTATATCAGTGTCTCCCAACCGTGCTCATGTTGATGTGTGGCAGTGTCTTGCTGAGTGGCATTCATTATTATTGTTGTGTGTTTCTGTGTGGCATATGGTAACAACTCTGATGGCCATTCCAGAAAGAGTTCCAAAATTGCTTTGGAAGGTGGACTAGGTGCTGGTGTCAATGCACAGCTTCCCAAGGCGAGTACTTCAAAGGTGACTAGAGTGATATTCAGCAATGAAGAATGTGGCACTTTCTCTAGGATGAGTTTGTGAACTTAATTTTCAGGCATTTGTTTTTCTTGGATGAGTTTATGAATTTAATTGTCAGGACTCTGTGTGTGTACATATTTATGTTTAAAATACAGAGGTAACCCTTTATCCTCTAAAGGGTTAGATCACACTTGTGGTGCATATTTGAAGGGTCAGGAGAAAACTTCTAAATACGGAACAAAATTGTTTTCACATAGTAAATGAGAAAATATCATGAATGTTATATCAATCAGGTTGATAAAAATATCTCCGATTGTATGTGAAGCCCGCACACTGTACTCCATGACTCAATTATTGTACACAGCTATGACTCAATAAAAAATAATGAAAAAAAAAATAAAATAAAGAATAAGCATAAAGAGCACTGGGTTATTAAAATAATCCATAGGATTTATGAAATTTTTAACAAATTCTTGAATGTGAATTGTATTACTAGAAATTTCTATTGCATTATAACTTTTTCTTGCTTGTAAATACGTCATTATGAATATAAACTTTAATAGTAAAAAATAAAATAAAATAAAATACAGAGGTAAATATCAGGAGAAAAAGAAGTTGAGAGTAATAGCTTCTAGTAGCCATTTAGCAGCATTTATTAATTTAAAGCCACGAGCATGTATTACACATGCTCGCATATATATCTATAGCTATGAAATATCTGCATCTATGTACATTTGATGCCGACAAAGATTTTTAAAGGTATGGGTCACAGTTGATGTCTGTGGGTCTACTTCCCCGCTGCCCAAAGATCCCTACAACCCAGTTCCTAAAGGGTCCAGGCCTGGCAGGCCCTGCCCTGGCTTCCACAACGCACTCCTACTCCACAGGCGTCTTGGCATCCCAGACCCATTGGGTCTATGCATGTGTTATTGCAGTTGGTAAATATTTCTTAATATCCTGCTTATGAAATTACATTAAGGGAAAAAGGTAGATACAAATTATCTCTAGAAAGTCAATAAAAGTGAGTTTATTTATGTGGGGAATAATGTATTGCTTTCCTCTTTATTCTGGATTTTTAAATGTTTTCTATCAAAAGCACAGATTAATTTGCTGACTGACTTGGAAATGTAACAAAATGAATAAAATCAAACCCATAGATGGATACAATCCATGGGTTTATACTATTTCTATGTTCTGCATCATGTAAGCTGGTACCAGCCAACTCCCAGGCCCTGGAAACACTTTTGTTTCTGAGTGCATTTTTGTTTTGTTGTTGTTGTGTTTTGAGACAGTTTCATTCAGTCCCTCTGGGTAGAGTGCCATGGTGTCATATTAGCTCACAACAACCTCAAACTCTTAAGCTCAAGAGATCCTCTTGCCCCCAAGTAGCTGGGACCATAGGCACCTACCACAACATCAGGCAAGTCTTGATATTTTTAGTAGAGATGGGGTCTCGCTCTTGCTCAGGCTGGTCTCAAACTCCTGAGCTCAAGCAATCCACCTGCCTTGTCCTCTCAAGAATACTAGGGTTACAGGAGTAAGCCACCATGCCCGGCCCCCTGGAAATGTTTGAAAGGCAGATGTCTCAGGGTCAAAACATAGATACCAGTGCTGTGAAGGTAGCTTGATCCTAGAGAATTTAAACTACTTTAAAACTCTCTATTTACCAACCTATGATTATAGGAATCATAGGAACCCCCCTTGGCCCAGGGAGCCAGGTAGAAAGAAGACAGCTCTCATGAGTGCCTAGCCACGTGGCAGGCAGAGTAGACCACCCTAGCCCACATTAAATGATTGGCAACCCCCAATCACTAAATTAAATACAAATCTAGCTATATTAAATACAAAGCAGGGGCAGGAAGTAGTCTAATTTTCACAATTTTCCTAGCCCTTACAAAAAACAGAACATCTTCAGTTGCTCCCCCACCACTTGCATAAATATGTTCTTAGTGTAGGTTGCATATAATTTCTTCCCACAACCCTTTGAACTTTCTGAAACTGGGAGCAGAAGGAACTCCAAAGTGCTGTGGAGTCTGATGCCAGAGCCCCTTTGCTCTTGGGAGGGAAGTTGACCAGCTGTCCCTCTTTGCTAGCGCCAAGAAACAAAACTTTTAGTACCCAAACAATGAAACATCTCAGGCAAATCAGGATGAGTCAGCCACCCTAGTTGAAGGTCAACCTAGCTGGAGGTCATTATTGGGTAAGAAGGGAGTGTCACCCATGGGGCAGCGGGGGACAGGATGGATGGGCACCTCTGCTAGGCAGCCAAGGGCTAACCTGTGAACACGCTCTGTTTCCCTGGCCTTTCCCACAGGGACAGTGGCTGGAAGGACCTTCTCCATAAGAAAGTATGAACTCATCTTTCCACAGATGAGGTGTGAAGGATAATTCAGCTGATGTAAGAGGTAGCTTTTAAATATCACACATAAAGCCAAAGGCCTGGGGGCCTGGTGGGTGAGACAGCAGCTGTGGGATCCAGGGGAACGGACGGAGCAGTGGAGACCGCAGCAGCACTCACAAGCCTCTCCGGGGCAGCTGATCCTCCGCTCCCACTGAGATCTCAAGGTGGAAACAGGGTCCAGTGTTGCAGATCTTCCCATTTTTCAGGGGAAGCCAGAAACCCGAGTTTTAACGTGAAATCTCAGCTTTTCAATGTGTAAAAACTATTCCCAGAACATATAAGCACTGAATAATCTTTCCCAACTCATGTCTGCGAGAAGCTGTGATGCACACTCCCTGCAAAAGTAACATGTGCATCTTGGTTACACTAATTAAGTATTCACCTTGGGTACAGAAGATGCCTGGAGGATTAGAGAACTGCCACAGGACTCACCACTGGGTGTCAGCTGCTTTGTAATTCTGGAGCTCATTCCTTTTCACTCTCTGAATGTCCAAGGGACTCCACCCCTCACCCAAGTACCAGACAAGCTAAATGGAGATTTTCCCGGATTTGTTCCTGGCTCCTTCCTCACCTCTCCCTTCCCACAACCAGGTTTGAATGTTGAACTGGCCATTTCCCTCTCAGGTGGCCCATGGCTTTAGAGCAATTCAAAGAGCCCAGACTTACGGCTTCATTATTAGTAGCTTGTGTTTTAGAAAGTCTTGCTGCAGAATCAAGTTCCCTGGGCTCTTCTATGGCCTTTAAAACCAATTCCCCATCCAGGTACATGGAAAGGAAACATCCTTGACTGGGGTTTTCTAACAGGAAAAGTGAGTCTGTAATGGAGGACACCTGGTAGGACTCCTAATTAGTGTTTCTGAAATTAGTTTTCTTCTTGCAGGTTAAAGTTTACTCTTGTAAATTAACAAATATAAGCCTTCTGGCATATTAATGAAAGGGAAAAGACAGCCAGCATTGAACTGCCAAGCTTTGAAATTCCCAAGTAATGGGAGAAGTCAGCACAATCCTAAGGATAGTGCTCTGTAAAGTGTCAAATGAAGACCACTTGTGTCATAATCACCTGGAAGTGTTTTAAAAATACAGATTCTAGAGTCCAACTCTTAACCTACTGAATCAGATTTGGGAATGGGGAGGCCCAGGACTCTGAACTCTAACAAGGTTAGTCTCATCTCACCTTTTGATCCTCTTTAGATAAAAGAACCTAATAAATAGGATGAAAGAATATGGCAGAGGAGGAACCACTCATAGGAGATTTAGAAAATCACATTTGAAATGAGGGCAATTTTCATAGAGCCAGTTATGAAAGGAGACAGTCCAATCTCACAATGGCAAAGGCTCCCGAAAGGCAGACAGGCTTTACGTTGAATGTACTTCCTTCCTGGTGTCATCCAGTTCTTCAAAAGCATTTACTGAACACTTATATATATAAATTTATTGAACACCTATATATAAAAATTTCAAGCCAAAACATGTTAAAGAGATTCTACAAGGTCATTTAATATTGATAACATGAAGGTCATTTAATATTGATAACAACTGTACATAGTTGTTATGCTTTTTATGCAAATAGCATATATTGTCAGTAATAGAAACATCAGCAGAAAGACAACAGTGAGACATTTTGACATGTCACCATCAACCTAGACACCATCAAGTAGACAAAACTAAATGTTAGAGAATTTTAATAATGTGACCAATAAGTTGGAGGTAATAGATGTATAAACCTATATACTCTAAAAGAGACAATCTCTGGATGCCCTCAAACATTGATGGTGTGTATAAACAGGCACAATTTTTCCAGACGGCAATTTGGTAATATGTACCCAAAGTCTTTGAAATGTGACTCTTCTTTAATCCTAAAATTTTATACCTGGGAATTTATACTAGAGACAAAGATGTATGTATAAAGATGGTGACTGAAGCATGTACCTGTCCAAGATTGGGGAATTTGTTCAATAAATCAGTGCCCTTTGGTACAGGCATGCCTCGTTTTATTGCAATTCATTTTATCATGCTCCCCAGATACTGCATTTTCAACAAATTGAAGGTTTCTGGAAACTTCATGGAGCAAGTTTATCAGTGCCATTTTCCCAACAGCATGTGCTGACTTTTTGTTCCTTGAACGTTTTGGTAATTCTCACAATATTTCAGAAATTATTATTATTATATCTGGTATGGTGGTCTGTGGCACATGACCTTTGATGTCACTATTATAATTGCTTGAGGGCACCAAAAACCACATCCATATAAGATGGTGAACTTAATCACTAAATGTTGTCTATGTTCTGACTGTGCTATGGACCAGCCCAGGGTGGGGAACCTGCAGCCTTAGGGCAACATGTGGGCTTCTAGGTCCTTAAGTGTGGCCTTTTAACTGAACCCAAATTTTACTGAACAAATACTCTTATTTTTATTAACACATTTCTGTTTATCTTTCATATTTTTATTTTTAAATTGAAAATATTTCAAATGCAAAGAGTGATATAAGTTTTAATGAAATAATCTTCCCAGATTGACTAGCTCAATGAGAATATTAGTAAGCCTTAAGGGCTGAACGGATAGCTGCAACACTCGTGATTTAGTTCTAACTTCCCCTACCTTCCCCTACCTGACGGGCACCACTACCACATAAGGCTGGTTGGCAAGAGTTTCTGAGGGTTGGGTATGCCAGTCTCTTATCAGCTTTTGACAATGGTGCACTGTTTGAAATGGAATTTGTGAATAGTTGTACAGGTCAACAGTATGTTTTTAAATTCTGTCAGCAAGAGGATGCTGAAAGAAGAAAACGGATTTTTAAAATTCGAAAAATTATGTTGGAATTTGCAATATTATCTTGTTTCTGCTAAAGATAAGATGACTTGCTTTCTTTGCGATGCTGCAATAGCAACATTAAAGAAATTCAATGCTCATTGTAACACTCATAAGGACCAAGAATATTTTAAATTAGAAGGAGGGGTGTGAAAGGTTATATTGCAAAAATTAAAAGATGAAAAGCAAAAGCAAAGACAATTCTTTCAAGCAGCAGTAAGACCTGGAAATAACACCACTGAAACAATTTATAAAATAGTGTATCTACTTGGGAAAAAAACAAAGCCATTCAGTGATGTCGAAACTGTGAAAGAATGCATCAGTGAAGCTGTATGATGCTTAAGCCCCAATAACATCTCGAAGTACAAACAACTGCCTCTTTCAAGAAGAACCATAATTGATTGGTAGCATAAATTAGCTTTCAACTTAATAGAACAACTTCATGCAATACTTCAAAAGGAAAATACAGAGAGTGCCAAAATATGTATACAGATTTTAAGAAAGAAATATACTATATTAAAATTGTAATACTCTATTAACTCTTATTGCACACTAAAGGTGAATGTAAAACAAAGGCTTTGTTAGAGCTTCAAAGGGAAAACAGCAAATATTGTTTTTAGATTTCAACATTTAAAGGCTGTTAAAGGATACTGATAAAATATTTTCACATGACCATGACCAGGGTTTTACTTTTCTAGAAGGGTAAGACGTGACCTTTTGAGGTGACTATAACTGAAGATTGCTTTACAGAAGCCAAAAAAGAAACACTGTCTACAAGAATATGAAGAAGTAATTTTCCAAAAACTTGGCTGAGTTTGACATAACCAGGTTGGCTGTTTGGGGTACAGTTGGCAGGAGTGGCCTTGACTCCACTGCTGGACAAAGAAGCTCAGATTCCAACACAGAGTAACCGATTCTCTAGGGTAAGACAGAGACCAGCTGAAAATAACACAGAGCCACTTAACCCCACCACATCAAGAAGGCCCCCAGTTTTGCAGGCAGTAGAAAAATACGGGTTGGCAAAACTCTAGGGGAAAAGGTACAAACACCAGTCCCAGCTTACAGGCAAAGGACTGGTCAATCACTACTCTTAGAACCCCCAACCCAACTTACCCTTACCTACTCACCCAGCCAAATGGGACAAAATAAATATGGGGCGGAATCAGCGGAAAAGCTCTGGAAACATGAACAACCAGAGTAGATCAACCCCACTAAGGAACAATTTGGCAGGCACAAATGATGATCCTATGCATAAACAGATGGCTGAGATATCAGAAATCGAATTCAGAATTTGGATTGCAAACAAAATCAATAAAATAGAGGAAAAATTGGAATTAGAAATTCTGGGAGCATTTCAAAAATTGTCTCAAGAAGTCAAGGAATTCAAAGACCAAATGACCAAAGATTTTGACACATTGAGACAAGAAGTTGCAGCCCTCAAAGATCTGAG
>CAUYRH010025769.1:0-20422 GCA_963574655.1 Perodicticus potto
ATCTTTTACATTTCTACATTCTTTTTTTTTCCTTATATATTCTTTTTTATTATTATTAAATCATAGCTGCGTACATTAGTGCAATCAAGGGGTACAACATGCTGGTTTCATATACAATCTGAAATATTTTCATCAAACTGATTAACATAGCCTTCCTGGCATTTTCTCAGTTATTATATGAAGACATTTGTATACTGCATTTAGTAAGTTTCGCCTGTACCCTTCTAAGATGCACCATAGGTGTGGCCCCACCAATTACCCTCCCTCCACCCCAACCTCCCCCCGCCCCTCCCTTCCCATATTCTTGTGCTATAGTTAGGTTATAGCCTTCATATAAGACCTTTAAATTAGCTTCATAGTAGGGCTGAGTACATTGAATACTTTTTCTTCCATTCTTGAGATACTTTGCTAAGAAGAATATGTTCCAGCTCCATCCATGTAAACACGAAAGAGGTAAAGTCTCCATCTTTCTTTAAGGCTGCATAATATTCCATGGTATACATGTACCACAATTTATTAGTCGTGGATCGATGGGCACTTGGGCTTCTTCCATGACTTAGAAATTATGAATTGGACTGCAATAAACAATCTGGTACAGATATCTATGTTCATATTTCCTTTAAAACTTCAAAATGATTCCTTATAGGAATCTCAAAAAATGCTAACAGTTTTGAAAATAATCACTGCACTTTGAACTTTAACCATGTCAGAAAACATGAGCAGAAGACATTTAAAAGATAAAGGGCAGTGTATTTAGATTTAAAGTAAATATCTGTTCACTTCAATCCATTTTAATATCAGTTATTTTTGTGGAGAGAATTAATCAAGATGCCAAACCATGAGTCAAAATGTAAAAAGGAACAACTATAAATTGCTGAAACATACAATGCATACAATTATGAGGCAATGTTTTGATTTCTGAGCATTTATTTGTTAATTTAAGTAGCATTTGATAAGATTTATAGAAAATTGTTTGTTGACCTTCAGTCTCTGCTATAAAGAATAGCATAAGGGGGCAGTGCCTGTGGCTCAGTGAGTGGGGCACCGGCCCGATATACCGAGGGTGGTGGGTTCAAACCTGGCCTGGCCAAACTGCAACAACAACAAAAAAAAAATAGTCAGGTGTAATGGCAGGTGCGTATAGTCCCAGTTACTTGGGAGGCTGAGGCAAGAGAATTACCTAAGCCCAGGAGTTGGAGGTTGCTATGAGCTGTGTGATGCCACGGCACTCCACCAAGGGTGATAAAGTGAGACTCTGTCTCTACAAAAAAATTAAAAACAAACAAACAAAAAAAGGATAGCATAAAAATAGGTGAAGGCATTTTCACTCACTCATTATCATTAATACAAAGAACATATTTTATTAAAAACTACAATTAAACTGCATAATTAAGATTAGAATTTAAAGAAAAATATTTAATGCACACACATGTATAAAATATAAAAATCTTATCTCCTATCCTTGGGGGAAGATAGACTGGAGTCTGGACTCTAGAATTAGATCTTGTCAGTGTGACTCACTGGTCATATGACGTTAGACAAGTTACTTAAACTCTGTAAACTCATTTTCCTATCAATAAAAAATGGGGATAATGCAGGACTATCTCTTATATTGTGAAGATTAAAGGAGATTATGTAATGTTAAATCTATCCAGGCCTTAGTATACAATAAAAATTTCAATCAGGGTATATTACTACTCTTATCATTTACCCTACAATTTCACATTTCAAGATTTTAAGCAAATCATCTTCCTCTATCTTCTTTACCTATCACTGAGAATTTACAACACGCAAGTCTGAAGGATTGTCGCTCTAATGTAGTCCTATGGGCCTGTCCTTGGACTCACCCACACAACTAAGTGAAGCCAGAAGTCCTTACAAAGGCCTAGAAGGCCCCTCAGTTCTTCTCTGACAGCCCTTTCTCCTCCCCCACTCAGTCTACTCCAAATGTTGCTTTTCACACTGTTCTTGGAAAATGGCTTCTTCCTTCCTACCTCAAGGCATTTGCCCTTGTTCTTTGCTATGTCTGGAATATTTTAACCCCAGAAATCTGTTGGCTCTCTCTGTCTTTCACATCACAAGTCTTTACTGATCACCTTGGATAAAATAGCTCTTCATTCCTGATAGCAATCCCCATTGTTTTCTGCTTAATTTTTCTACAAAGCACTTACCTTCTTTATACATTATAAATTATCTATTTATCTAATTCATCTATTTATTTTATCTTATATAGGTAGGTGGGTCTGTCTTACCCATCTGTATAATTAATTCTAAGAAATCGGGACATTTTATCTCTTTTTTTCTGTTATTCCATCCCCTTTGCCTTGAACAATGTCACAGTATAAGATATTCTAGTGTCCTTGTTTAAATTGATGCTTTCATTGTCTTTTTTTCTTTCTTTCTTTTTTGAGACAGGGTTTCACTTTGTCACCCTGGGTAGAGTGCCATGGCATCATAGCTCACAGCAACCTCCAACTCCTGGGCTTAGGCAATTCTCTTGCCTCAGCCTCCCGAGTACCTAGGACTACAGGCACCCACCACAATGCCCAGCTGTCTTGTTGTTGTTGCAGTTTGGCCAGGGCTGGGTTTGAACCTGCCACCCTTGGAATATGGGGCCTGCATCCTACCCACTGAGCCACAGGTGCCCCGCTTTCATTGTCTTTCAAATGAGGGAGAACCAAACCAGGGCCCGTCATTCTTTGTAAACCTCATCTACCTTTGTTTGAACAGCATACTCCCCTCTACTATTCCCCCTTGTCAGGAATGGCTAGTCTATGGGACTTTCCTCCTCATAATTTTTATACATCCCTGGATCATATACTTTACCTGTCAGTTTTTGCATGACAAGATCAAATATGACAGACTATATGACATAATGAAAACACCTCTAAACCTCTCATTGTAATTTGATAAAATTTTTCTCCCCTCTATAATAGGTATCTTTCACTATTGATGTTTTTCTCTCCTAGTAACACATTATCCCACTTAATGTTCATAATAACTCTATGGGGTATAGGCTAAAATCATTATTTTACAGAAGCGAGAACAGAGTTTTAGAGAGTCTAAAGGAACTGACAAAGTTGTATTGATAAATCCCATGAGCAGTGATTTGGACATAAAGATGTCGCTCTTCTATGTCTATGTTCCTGGAACTCGGCATAGAGCCTCTTCAACTATGGAGAATCTGACATCATTTTTTAAAAGTCTTGAAATGTAAAGCCGCATATTTTCTAGGATTCCTAGACAAAAATTAGTAGTTGAGATCTATAAAAGTATTTCTACTCTGTACAAATTCCAATAATGATAAATGCTTTCTCTTTATATTTCTTATACTATGTGCAAACTCCAAATATAGCTTTACTGCAAAACACCCTCTGTGTTATTGGAGAAGGAAGTCATCTCTTCTGTTGATAAAGGATGATAAAAGAATAATCAGGATATCCATTTAAGATTAAGTAAGACGCAAAAAGAAACAGATTTATAAAGTTGACTAAGTAAAGAATAAAGGGCCACTCTCAAAAGAATTTGAACACTGAAAACAAAAGAAGGGAGAGAAGAAAAACACTTGAGTCAGTATAGGTTCTCTGGAATAAGAAATAAATTAAAAATAAAAAGGGAAAAGACATCCTGAGTATGAAATAAAAAGTCTTTTGGATCAGTAATATACGATCACATAAAATGCCCTCAGAGTTAGAGTTGAATTATCTTCCACAGATTCTAGAGGGTCTCATTTTTCTGCATCTTCCTAAACAACAAATGCTCGCACAGAAAAGGCATTACTTGGAGCTTGTCAAGGAGGTCTACCGGTTTATGGGAGCACAGTTTGCATTTTTATTGAGATCATTATTTTAGCCTTACAAATATTTTTTTGAAATCTATTCTGACTTTTTCCTTTCTTGACTATCTGAAAAAGTATCAGACCTTGACTCCTCACTTTTACACTATGCTCTTCAGTTCAGCATATTACCTTAAACAGTTATAGCTAAAATGTTTCAACTGAATCAAAACAGAAAACACCAGCATGTTGAGTTGAATACATTGCCCAAATAATTTCCAGTGATCTCCAAGGATATTTTATAGTTGGGGACTTGTGTCATTCTCTTATTTTAAAAACAATTACATTTAAAATACATCCCTGATGATCGCCTAGTAATAGGTTTCTAGAGAATAGTAATCATGTGTCTAATTGACAAATCACTTCATCATGTACCAATTGACAAATCACTTCATCGCTGCTTTTGTTGATTAATAACTTTTAATGGACTAAATTGCAGTATGCAAACATAATACATGAAAACTAGGAAAAGCTAGAGATTTTAAGGTACCAATTATATTTAAATCAAATCCCATAAAATCTAATTAAAAAACAAGTCTATTTCCTCAGTACCTAGGATGCATAATCAGGGAGCATTGATCTTTTGCTCTTTAGTATAGTTGCAATTGATATACATACCAGTATGCATGTTACAGTAGAGTCAGTATACCAATTGTATTTAACTCTAATTGCTCTATCTCACAGACCATGGAAGGAGACTTGGAAGCAAGTTTCAGCTTTTGCCAAAGTCATTAATTTTTAGTTTCTTAGACTCAGTGCCTGCTCCAACATGTTCTACTATGGCTCTACTATTTGTACAAAGTTTTGTTTAAAAGAATGAGATTGTGGTAGTCTTTGGCACAGTGAGAAAAACATTCAAAATACTATAGGCAAGGGATAGTAATTCTTTTTTTTTAATAATTTTATTAAATCATAATTGTGTACATTAGTGCAATCATGGGGCACAACGTGCTGACTTCATATACAACCTGAAATATTTTGGTCGTACTGTTAAACATAGCCCTCATGGCATTTTCTTAATCACTATATGAAGTCATTGATATTCTACATTTAATAAGTTTCACCAGTACCCTTCTAAGATGCACCGTAGGTGTGATCCCACCAAATGCCCGCCCTCCACACATCCTCCCCCCGCCTCCGTTTCCCTTTTCCCTTTATTCTTGTACTATGATTGGGTTGTAGCCTTCATATAGCTTTATAAAGCTGTAAATTAGCTTCATATTAGGGCTGAGTACATTGGATACTTTTTCTTCCATTCTTGAGATACTTTGCTAAGAATAATATGTTTCAGCTCCATCCATGTAAACACAAAAGAGGTAAAGTCTCCATCTTTCTTTAAGGTTGCATAATATTCCATGGTATACATGTACCACAATTTATTAATCCAATCATGGTTTCATCCATTCTGATGTACTTGCCCATATGTATTTACCTGCACAAAGATCTTTTAAAAAAACAAACAAAAAAGCATAAAATTAAATTAATGTTGAGCCCTTTTTCATCTTTACAGTAAGTGCAGTTCTTCTATAGATACCTACATTGATTGCAAATAAAACACTATATTCATTTTAAGAGATAAATTTCTAATATAAATATATATATGTTTAATAAACTTTAAACTTTAAAGTTCCCAATATAGTTGTATAATTTTGTTCAATTGTTTATTAATTATAATTATCATGATGACTCAATGTATAGTGAAAGAAATCATATAATACATTCAGTGTTAAAATCATAATATACAAGAGAAATATGAGAACATAATCAAAAAATCATTCAAGCATAAAAGATACTATGCTAGTATATTTAACTCTGTTGGAGAAATAGAATGCAAATTCAGGTTCAAGGAGGACAAGAAGAAATGTAAAACATATGACTGCTAAAAAACTTTTCATGTAGTTTTTTAAGTAGCTAATGATGAGTATCAAGTCACTGTGGTATTTAGATCCCATTGGCTGTGTTTTAAAAAAGTATATTCTCTCCATAGAATATAGAGAGAACTAATATAAATATAAATAGTTCTATGAGATTGGCTTTTTTAAAGATTCCATACATAAGTGAGATTATGCAATATTTCTCTTTCAGACGTGATTTATTTTCTTAAACATGGCCTCCTTCCATTCCTTCCATGTTGCTGTGAATTATAGACTTTCCTTCTTCTCCAAGGTTGGTAGCATTCTGTGGTATACATTTACCACATTTTCTTTATCCATTCACTCCTGTTGGAAGCATAGGTTGCTTCTGTGCTTTGCATATTGTACATAATGCTGAAATGAACATGGAAGTGCAGGTATCGCTTTGAAATACCAAAATCCATTTCTTTAGCTACATAGTATATGCCCAGAAGCATAGTATATGCTGGATTATATAGTAATTCCATTTTTAGTATTTTTGAGAAAGTGCCATAATATTTTCCATATGTTGGATCTTAAAAAAAAAACATCTATTTCATAGACATTAAGAATAGAAAGATTTTTTCCAGAGGCCGGGGGAGAGAAAGAGGAATGGAAAATGAGAAGATGTGGGTCAAAGTGCACAAAATCTCAGACTTGAGATCTCTGTTTTAGGCCCATTCCCTTCTGTACACAGAGCAATGACTGCAGTTAATAATAAAGTGTCGTATGCTTCAAAGTTGCTGAAAGAATAGGTTTTTAAACACAAAACAGTAAGTTGGTGATGTGAAGGATAATATGTAATTAGCTCAACTGAATCTTTCTACATTATATACATAGATGGAAATATCACATTGTATCATATAAATAGGCACAAATATTTGCCAATTATAAATAAATAAATAATAAAATAATTACATAACAGTTTACTTTTTCGATGACTGTACTTACAATTCACTAGCAACTTTATCTTTTGTGACTTTTTAAACTCAAAATCCTCCTAATTTGCTTCCTCCTGCTTCCTGTTCCTATATTTTCTTCCCTTCCCTCTCATTTCCTGAGGTCTCCTCATTTCCTGATGCAATCCAGTATCTAGATGACTCACTTGGGGTAAAGAACATGTGGGGTTTGAAATCAAAATCCCCACATGTATGTCTCATGTATGTCTCATTCAAGTGAGCCACTAATGGGTTAAATTGGCTTTTGCCTTCATAGAAAAAGCAAAGAGGTTTGGGCTGCCCTGAGGCAAACACAAAGACTGTTTTCTGGTCATATGGAGACAGATACTTTGAAGATTTTGCAGCAGTTGTCTCCACGAAGTTAGAAGCTGAAAACAGAATATGTTGGTAGATGAGAAGAGATAGCAAAAGAACAGTTGGAGTAAAGACTCCATTGCATGCTCAGATCAGCCATCAGGAGAGCAACCATGTTGTGATTATGCACAGATGAAATAACAAAAGTCACACAGAGACTAACCCAGCTGGCTATCTCCTTGTTACCTAAAAAGCAGAACCACAGATTATAACGTCTCTTTGTAGGTCACCAGCCAGGGTGTGGATAACAGCACAGCCTTGGTAATAAAGATGGCTGACTAAAGACATCAGTTACTAGTTCCCTTCAAGAAGGACAGAAGCTATAGGGGAATAAGCATGACCTCAGTGGAATGTTACCAGAACCACCAGAGAACTCATGGGAAGTTGTTGGGATGCAAAATAAGAAAAAAGCAAGGATTTGGCAGAGACTGACCTCTGAGGAACTTGAAGACACATGGAAAGGGTAGGTGAGGTGGTTTATTTTTGCTACCCTTCACCCTTATGGCAGACTGCTGGCTCCTGAACTCTCAGGAACCACTCTAACTTTGCAAGCTGAAACATTGCTGAAGGTGGTGATTTGGGAACTTTTTGAGGGCAGAGAACTGGACTGCCAGCCTGAGCAGGGTTTCCTGTTCACCCTCCAGACCCCAAGCTGAGGTGGCAGGTACCACACTAGCTGTGTATGCTCTGTAGGCCTCTGTCCTTCCCTGGACAGTTTCTACATCACTGGTACCCTGCCAATATTCCCTAATACCTGCTTGGACTTTCACAAGCACAGAGGTCCAACAGGACACTCAACTCTGGGGTCTTAAAGTTCTAACCCTCGGGTTTGGGGATGGGAGAGTGAGCATGCCAAAGCACCCCCTGTGACAAAGGAAACCAAAGTTTGTGGCCTTCTTTGCCTCAGAGCTCCCTGCCTTGGAGTATAAGGTGTCTGTACCCCTTTCAAAAGAAACGTGAGTTTGGAGCTGGATCCTGCAGGAGAGAAGAGTTCTGCCTGAATGGCCAAACAGCCCTGGTGCCCAGGAAATGACATGGAGGTGCAGACTTCTCTCCTCCTCACCTCCCACTGCTGATTCAGAGGCAGCCAGGACTGCTCCCACTGGGGACTGGCACACATGCCCCAGGCAATAGCCAGTCCTAGGCTTTTAGAGGGGCTGCATTCCAACTGATGGTGTGTCCACAGCACCTGGTTTGCATGAGTGGTGTGGGCTATCCCTCATCCCCCATCCAGAGCAGCAACAACTCTGGAGCTACCTTGCCCATGGAATCTCAGACCTTGTGTCATTGCATTGCTGTATTCCCCCCAAATATTCCCCAGCAGCTACTCATACTACAATAGCCACAGGGGTGCAGCTGTTCCCCAGGGAACTGCAGGATTCCTGGAGTTCTAATACTCAGGATAAGCTGCACCTAAAGGAGAGGAGTGTCCCACATGTTGGGGTGCTCCTGGGGACAAAAGATACCAGAGTGTACACTCACCTCTATGTGAGAGTTCCCACTTAGGAGCTGAAGGTGTCTGCTCTTTCCCTTCAGCAGAGACACAGGCACAATACACGCTCTATAGGAGAGAGGTTCTGCTTCAGCCACCAAGTGGCACCAGTGCCCAGGAACAGATGTGGAGAATTTCTCATCTACCACACACTGCAGCAGACGAGAGCATGTTTAGGAGTGGCTGCACCTCACTATGGCATGCCCACTGCAATCAAGCTTGCACAGAGGGTGAGTCCACTCTTTTCCCTTCGAGGAGTAGCAGAGTACTAGTGGGCAGCAAAGCTGTCAGTTTCAGGCTGAAATAAATTTTCCCTTAAAACTATCTCAGTGGGACAGGCTTTTTCCATGGCTCTCAGTTACATTATAGCCTGGAGGTAAATGACAGTGTCTATCTGAACTGAAAGTCACAAGCCCTGGAGCAGGGCTGTGATAGGGAGGCAGATCCTGATTCTGGATCTGCCAGGTCATGGAACTGGAGAAGCTCTCACCCAGGGTGAAGAGCTCACGAAAGCTCTCACGGAGCTCTTCACCTCCCTGAAGAGACCACAGTGCATTTCACCATGAGGCCCCTGCACCCTCCACCCCCGTCAGAGCTGGCATTTCCACTTATCACTGGGATGTTAGAGGGTGAGCTTGGTGGTTCAGTTCGACCCAGCTTTGTCCCCTCCTCCAGGGCTGAGCAGGGGATGCAGCACATTGCCAGTTTACAGAACACCACACTGCTTGAGCAAATGAGCAAGTACCTAGCCATCCGTTTCCACCACAGCTGCATTTTACCATAAGCACCACCTACTGGTCTGGAAGTTGAACTGCACAATCCAGTTAGAAACTTTGTCAGAAAGGCACAGTGCAGAAGAATGAGGCAGAATTCCTGTGACCTCCACAATAAAGGTGCCTCACAAGTTACTGAGCTAGTTCATTTTTACTGTGCATCGCTACTATGCTCAGCATCTAAGAAAGCCACCATGTAAAGGCTATCTATAACCAAGGAAACCATACAGAGCCTCAGGCCCCCGAAATAGAATAGAACAACAAAAGAAAGAATTTTAGAGTTTGAGTGCAGGTCTTTTGAATCAACCAAGTCAAACAAAAATTAAACAAAAATAAAAATAAACAAAAATTTCTAGAAATATGAGATTATGTAAAATGACTGAAACTACGATACATACACATTCTAGAAGTAAAAAGTGTGAGAAATTTATTTGAGGGAATAGTTTAGAAAAACTCCCCTTGTCTTGCAAGATATTTAGACCTCACTGTGCCAGAGGCTCACTGAATGCCAGGAGATATGCTGCAAGATAGGCTTCAACACAGCATATAGTCATCCTACTCTCTGACATCTGGTTATATTTCAAGGATATAATAACCAAAACAGCATGTTAAAAATAGACACATAGACAAATGGAAAGGAATAGAGAACCCAGCAATAAAACTATATAACCATGACCAACTGACTTTCAACAAAGAGGACAAAAACATACATTGAGTAAAGGATACCCTATTCAATAAATGGTGCTGGCAAAATTGCAGAATTAAATTGGATTCCTCACCATATAAAAAAATTAAATCAAGAAATATTTTAAAAATTCTAGAAGGAAACCTAGGAAAAACTCTTTTAGAATTTGCCTAGGAAAGAAAATTATGTGGAAGACCTCAAATACCAAGGCAACAAAAACAAAAACAAAAACAAATGAATATGATTTAATTAAACTAAAAATGTTTCTGTATAACAGAATAAATAATGAACAGAGAAAATAGACAACCTACAGAATGGGAGAAAATATTCACAAACTGCATCTGACAAAGGACCAATGACCAGAATCTACGTGTAATATAAGCAACTCAAGATAAACAAACAAGTAACACCATTAAAAATGGGTAAATGATATGAGCAGACATTTTTCTAAAGAATACATATAAATGGTCAAGTAATATGTGAAAAAATGCTCACCATTACCCTATCATCAAAGAGATGCAAAAGTGAGATTTCCTCTTACTCTAGTTAAAATGGTTATTATTAAAGTGAGATAATCACTTTATCAAAGAAAATGCAAAAGTGAGATTCCATCTTACTCTAGTTAAAAGGGTTATTATTAAAAAGTCAAAAACAATAAATGTTGGCAAGGATGCAGAGAAAAGGGAATCCCAATACACTGTTGGTATGAATGTAAATTAGTACAACCTTTATGGAAAACAATATGGATATTTCTTAAAGAACTAAAAATAGATCCACCATTCAATTCAGCAATCCCACTTCTGGGTATCTACTCAAAGGAAAATATATCATAATACCAAAATGATTGCTGCATTAATATTTTCATTACAATACTATTCATAATAGCAAAGGTATGGAATCAACCTAAGTTGCTTCCAATGATTGAATAAAGAAAATGTGGTATGTTTATATTAATGTGAAATAATGTCATTTGCAACAACTTGGATGGAGCTGGAAGTCCTTAGCCTAAGTGAAGTAACTCAGAAGTAGACAATCCAATACATCATATTCTCTCTAACAAGTGGGAATTAAACAATGGGTATGCATGGCCATACAGAATGAAATAACGGACATTAGTGACTCCAAAATACAGGACACTGGGAGCCGGTGAGGATGAAATGTTACCTATTGTTTACAAGGTACACTACTCGTGTGTTGGGTATAATAAAACCTCTAACTTCACAATATATCCATTAACCAAACTGTACTTGCAACCCTAAATCTATAAAAAATTAAAAATTATCCCAGGAGCAGTGGCTCATGCCTGTAATCCCAGCACTCTGGGAGGCCAAGATGGGTAGATTGATTGAGCTCAAGAGTTGGAGACCAGCCTGAGCAAGAGTGAGACCTGTCTCTACTAAAAATAGAAAAATTAGCTGGGCATCGGGGTTTGTGCCTGTATTCCCAGCTACTTGGGAGGTGGAGATAAGAGGATTACTTGAGCCCAAGTTTGAGGTTGCTGTGAGTTGTGACACCCCAGCACCCTACTCAAGGTGACAGAGTGAGACTCAGTCTCCAAAAAATGAATGAATAAATAAATAAATAAAAAAGTAGAGTTTAAAAATTAAATAGAATAAATGCATGATGAAAAAATTGAAATTAGTATAGATAATCAAAATATTATATAAAAATATATAATAGTTTATGTATTGTATTACTATATCAGTATTAAATATGAAATATTGATGTTAAATTTATATATAAGATGATAGTTTATCATATATACTCCTACATCATGTATTATATGGACATTTATTATATGTGAAATATTAATATGTTAAACTTATACATAATATTGTTTTATTACATACATTTTATACATTACATTGTTTTATTACCTGATGTATTAATATATTAATATTTGTTATATACAACATGATTTATATTGGCATAAATAATTAATTTTATGATCAATCATTAATATATTTTAATTATTTAATTTAAATAAGTTAAATTTAGATATTAAATGTCAATTATCATTAATAAAATAATATTTGCCATATATTGACAAGTTATACACTATTATGTTATTACATATTAATGTATCATGCAATATTATACATATAATATATAAATATACACATGTATTTAGTGATTTAACCACTGTTCTATTCTGCTCTGAAATTTAAAGAGATCCATGTAAGTACTCCACCTTCTTAGTTAAAGGAGGTGTGAAGTACATTGTCCCTTTTAAGGGATGTATCTTTGAATTTAGAGAACATATTCTAACATGTTTAAAAACACCAAGTTTGCCTTCACTTTTGTAGACACAACATTAGATTTGCAGAAAATCCCAAGAGGTAGTGTATTTTCCAATGATATATTTCCTATTTCCTGATTATGTGATACATGTACCTTACCACCACTTCTGAGGTACCTGCTACCTTCTACTCACTGTCTCTTCACATGATAGTTTAATATAGCAGAGACAATGTTTTCTTGGGAGTGATGAGATAGCCAAGGTCCCTGATATTTAGGTTGTGATGTATCCCTGAGCATGACTTCCCTATCATGATTTCCATAGTACTCTGCTGCTCTACCTAGGTAAAATTAACTCTACAATTTGGAGAAACATGTATTTGCCAGATCCATAAGTTCATATCAAGTGGCAGGGGCTTTATTAAATTGCTCCACTAGGGTGTTCATATATGAAACCATCATTTCATAAGAAGTCTCCACCTGGTTTAAGTTCTCCATAATCCTATTATAGTAAAGAATTGTCTATTGCCAGCACTAGTAAAACTTAGGAAATAAATGGGAATTTATTTGAAATTGCCACCTGTGTATTATTCAAACGTTTTAAGATGTCTTTGTAATTCCATCAAGGGTGAAATATGTCTTTGGATTTGGGCTTTAGTTTAGAGGGAACATCCACGGACTTTTGATTTCCCATTCTTACTCTATTAACCCTATACTAAATTCATCGAGCTAGGTTTCTTCTGGTTACCGAGGCTTTTTCTTGTCACTATGCACACAGAAACTGGAGAAATGACTAGCAGAGGTGTCTGGAATCCCTCTGGGCGTATCACAAGGTGACTGCAAGTGAGAACTTCAGTTATCACCACATTTCTCTGAATCTTTGTTCTGACTGATACATTTCCATTTCCAGGATTCAACCAGTACAAAATTGGGTTTAGTTCCTTATTTGTTCAGTGAAGAATCACCTTGGTCTTTAGCCAGGTGAATGGCCATGGGAAAGTTTGAAAGGCTCTTAGTTATTTGTTCACTCAAGTCTAGAAATAAGGAGGAAGAGTCTGTTTCTGTAGTCTTGTGACTCAAGTGAGCCATTTGTTCTCTAAACATTCTCAACACAGCCAGTAGCAGGATTATCCTTTCTGAAGTAAGCACAGTTTACCTCTCCTTTCCTTTATAATCTTTAAAATCACCCCCTTTAAATCTGTGTTTTAATTTCTTTTATAACCTCCTGTGTGACTTCCTCCCTGCATGATAAAGAGTTTTATTTTTAACATAAGTGTGTCTCAATTATTATTTCAGTATTGCCTCTCACTCAATTTGATGCTGCGTGCATTCACAACTAACACTGCCTTTATCCTAAGTGTGGATCTTTGCAGCTATGTAATTGGTTCCTGGTTTCTAGTTATAACTAACTATGAGGAGTTGTCCTCTCTGAAGATCTTAGGACTGATAATAATGGACTTATTGCCTTCATTAAATCTAAAGATGTTTAGTATTTTTGTTTCTGACATCTTCAAAAAATAGGAAAAAAGACTAAGCAACCATGAAGTCACATATATGAAGTGTGATCTTATTCCTTCGCAATGAGGCAGGATTTAAAAATTTTTGTCATACTAATATTTGCTTTAAGACAAGTGATGGTTAAACAATACATTCATTACTTCTCTTTAACAATATTGCATTGCAATGATACAATAAATAGACTAATAAAATAAACCCATAACTGTGCTAAAGAATCAAGATGGGCCCCAACAACAAACTAAAAAATAGTAGAGAATTACTTGAAAATGGAATTAAACTGAGACTAAATACCCTGAATGAGAATCTTGAAATCCAATCTCAGTTAAAAAGGTGACCACCAAAAAGCAGGCCATTGTTTTATAGAGGAACCTCAGAATAATCAAAGATGGAAGTAAATGCAGCAAAGGAGAACTCAACCAGGCTACAGTGAGAAGGGAAATTAATTAGAGCAAAGAAAGAGTTCCAGAAGTCTCCATCCTTCTCTTATATCTTCCCCTATGGTAAATTACAAGTTCATCCAGCCAACTGAAAAATGAATAGAAACAATAGCCTAAGACACCTCAGGATGCCAAAAAGGGGGCAAACCCCCATATTGATCAGGCAACTGCCCTTGGTTGTGTAAACCCTACTACTGACAGCATGTTAATTTCACCTTGTGGACTGACAGTTTAGTTCTTTCATGGATGCTGGGAACTATCTTTTTCTGTGCTTATATTTCAGTGTTGTTTTCCGTTGCTCCAATTTGTTAGAACAGATGTTCAGAGATATGGTGGTACATGGAATTAGTTATTGGGCTGACATGAGGCAGAAGTGGTGAGATGATGTCTCCTGCCAACCTAGATTCACAAATGAGAAGTTAGCAGCAGAGGCGATAGAAAGTGATTTCACTGATCATATAATTAGCTGGATCTATGCACACACTGAGGGTGAAGTGTAGGGAATATGGGGAGATGGATTCTGTGCAACACTGAACTTTTGTTTTACATCCAAATTCTACTATGTTGCCTATATAAATATTTCGAGTTATTTATCAAAAAAAGGAATGAGACTGCAACAGTTGGAAAGAGGCTCTCTGGAAGGATCAATGAAACATTGACTTACTACTCAATAAATGGCCCAACCACCTGTAAACATCACTGGCCTCTAGTGGAAAAGAGTTGACAATTGTTTCCATATGTCATTGCTCATCATTTCTGAACAGGTACTTATTATTGGAACACAATGTAGTCACAATGAATCACCAGTTATTAGTGAATGAAGCCATGAGTGCAGAAGAAGAAATTGTGTTAGGAATAATTTAGAGGGATTTACTAAATTTTTCTATCAACACTTTGGGTTAAATATGTATGTGGTCATGGACTTTCTGGGTGCCAATCAAATAAGGAGAAAAGAAAGAAACTTGTGTTGGATTGAACTTATGTATATATGCTTATCAAATATTCAGCCTTCCGTTTGTTCATTTGGGTACTCATTGGTGATTAAGAACCTTTTTTATTTTTGCTAACACAATCAGAGCCAACCAATGACCTTGCAGGGAGGCACTAGATTATCAGAATCTTTGAGTGACACAGGGCAAAGGATTCAGCAACTACAGGTTATGGCAATTCTAGATTCTACATGTAGGTCAGAACATTCAGCGTCTCTTATGAACTGTTCATAAATGTCTAACACATCACTCCTCTAGTGTCACTATACTCTTCCTGTAACATTGGACTATGGCCACATTGATTTAGTGAAACTTTCATAAAGAATCCTTTGTTCTCCATTATCAGGCAGAAAATGGACCAAATCACTCAGGTAGTTTTCCTTGTTGTCCTCTTTAGGCCAGAAGTATCTATGAAAGTTTTGTGATTTATGACCTCAGGTTGGGTGGAATGAGTCCAGGGTTGTGTCTCCAACCATTAGCAGTCAAATATGATTAACAAAAAGTGAGCACAATCATTGCAAGGGCAGCAGTATGGGCCTAGTAGGGTTCAGGAAAAGATCTTGCATCAAAAGATCTACATTCCTAGCCAGTCAGGAGCTCACAAAAAAAAAAAAAAAAAAAAAATCAACAATTTGGTTTTTAAATTTAAATAGAAGGGAATATTAAGTGAGAACAACAGCCAGAGGTTTTCTTTGCTGCCATATGTAGTAACAAAAAAAACCAAAAAACTTTGAGGTGGACAATAGGCTCTATCTCAAAAGAACATGCCCATTACTGGCTATGTTGAGGGCACTGTGTGTGGGCACCAGGCAAAGAAGACAGCAGAAGTAGAGAATAGGGATAAACAACTGAAGAAATTGTAGTATGAATGGGGAAGGCAAGTTGGGATACTGACAGGAGGGGGATATGATGTCAAGGAACAGTTTTAATTCTTTTTTTAATTTAAAAGTATTTGTGATGTTCATGTGATGGAGAAAAAAGTTATCCAAAAAAACTGAAGACTTCTTGTTTTTCCTTTATGATCAGAGCTGGGTTAATGTGGTAACACGTAGATGATAACTTTTCAGTGAAAGGAGTGGTAGTATCCATCGATTGGCATAATTTCACCAAACATAGGTGTAACTCTCTTCAGGTCCTTTATGGAAGTTTCACTACATCAACGTGGCCATACTCCAATGTCCCAGGAAGAGTAAAGTGACATTAGGGGAGTGATATGCTCGACACTGTCATCTTACTGAAGGATGTGCTTTGACGTGGCTAAGGACTTTGTATTAAATGCTCTTATGGTTTCCTTCCATTTTTAAGTTCTTATGG
The DNA here is from genome assembly GCA_963574655.1 of Perodicticus potto. Taxonomy (NCBI): domain Eukaryota; kingdom Metazoa; phylum Chordata; class Mammalia; order Primates; family Lorisidae; genus Perodicticus; species Perodicticus potto. The sequence goes on from CAUYRH010025769.1 coordinate 16,487, forward strand.
TTTGTCTAGTTACAAGGAAGCTGGTGTGTTGTTCACAACATTGTGCTTTAAAACTGTGCCAAAGTGAAATTAGCCAGTGCAGTTAACTAATTAATCATTAAAGTCAGAACACAAGTTTGCCTAAGAACACTGTACTGCCTACACGTATTTATCTAGATTATATATTTCTTTCTAATAAACCAGAGTTTAAATAATAGTTCAAATCTTCAACTTAAGGGAAAACAAATGTTTGGTTAGGCTGCTACATTGTTTCTTAGTTCCTCACTGATTCCCATAATTCTTCTGTTTTATTTTTAATAAACCACATTTAAATTGCCTTATTTTACAATTCTGAAGAATAACCCTCTGCATGTTTGCAATTCTGATTCAAGGTCACAATCGCAAAGCTACTTGCCTCTTACTGACACCTATACAATAACGTGGGGGCCAGAGAGGAGGTGAAAGGGTTAGAGGGAAGGCAAGTAAGTATGACTTTGCTAGTTACTAATATATATCCTTTCCTTATAAACAGTCTCATTACTTTGTTTTTCCCTAAGAACTGAGTTAGAAAGTGACATACCCATAGTCTCAATTAATGGTCTGTTTACTATGACAGAGAAGCAATGAAACTTCAATTCTAAATTGGTACCACCCACTGGAATAGGCGATCCCCTTCATCAGTTCCTGTCCTCTGGTGAGAACTCTGATGAGAATAGAAGAAAATACCAAGAAAAAACGACACCCAGAACACTGCCACAAACGGTTTTTTTGCTGCCACACGTGATAGTGGAAAAATTGTTCCAGGTGGACTGCACGTTCTGTCTCATGAATTGGGAGGTTTGCATGGCTAGAGGTTATGCGTGTGAATTTACATTTTCTTACAGCATCCTGTAAATCTAATTGCTCTCGCTGTATGTGTGTGTATGCACACGTATGTACAATGCATGCAACAAATGGTTTAAATTAGAAAAAGTGGCCATAATAACCATAAATGTTTAATAATAAATGTGAAGTTGTTCAAAGGTACCATGAAAGTGTGCTGATTTACATTAATATTGTTTGCAAGGTGACTGATTTTTACAGAAATGGTTAAATTTTAATAATGGAACGTACTAAACCATAGAACATCAAGTATTGTGAAAACAGAGATCATATTTTAAGATAGGGAACTAACATTACCTACATAAATGCTGCATTCTGGGGTTGTGGCTTTATACTTACGAACTCTATTCACAACCACCTTGAGAAGTTAGTAACGGCATTACAGTTTTTAACATAAATTTTCCAAAGCTCACATTATTTGAACCTTTTTGTTCTATATTATTTGCCTAGTAAAGCAAAGTAGGCCCTGACTTGAATCTCGAAATGATCAACTCCAAAGTTATTTTCCACTTTTTAAGGATTTCCTTCTCGCCTTTGCCAGGGCTCGGTGGAATAAAATAAGTAGTAATGGTAAGAGGTAAATCCACCCCTCTACAGGCTCTGACTCATCACTGATGCCAGTGCTTTTGTTCTTATTTTTTTAAGTTAATTACATGAAAATGAACGCATAATCTGTTCAACAAAATTCTTTGAGATACACAGACAAAAATCATGTGCAAGTACAGACTGCTTAGTTTTGACTGGTATGACTAACCTCTAACTTGTTCTTATTAATTTTGAGAGCTGGTCACTTCCATGATCTCTTTCTAGTGTTAGTACTAATAATTAACATTTATTGTTTATTTTCCATGCCAGGCACTGCTTTAAGTCCCTTGCAGGTATTAATTCACTGAATCATTATACAAACTCTATAGCTTGAGCTAGAGGAAGGCACACCTCTAAAAATTGCATGTGAAGAATCTTAATTTTGCTTTCTTCCCTGACCTTTTCCATCTTGGGAGAAGCATTGAGTTAACTGTACTATTGTGAATCATCGGGCTGAGATAAAATTTATTCTTTTAGGTTGTGCACGTAGTATAGCAGTTAGGGCGCCAGCCACATACAACTAAGCTGGTGGGTTTGAACCTGGCCCAGGCCTGCTAAATCAACAATGACAACTGCAATAAGAAAATAGTCAGGCATTGTGGCAGGCACCTATAGTCCCAGCTACTTGGGAGACAGAGGCAAGAGAATTGCTTAAGCCCAAGACTTTGAAATTGCTGTGAGCTGTGACGCCATGGCACTCTACCCAGGATGATAGCTTGAGACCCTGTCTCAAAAAAATAAAATAAATAAAAATTATTCTTTTCCCTTAGAATATATCTGGTCATTAGCCTGGGTGAGAGAAAAGCCTAATATGTATTGGGGATTTTTATTTTGCCAAGTTTATTTATTTTTTAATAATCGCACAGTTCTAATATAGAAAATAATACACAGATGCGTATTTACCTACCACTAGCAATATTTATCAGTGTATTTTATTAATCTATAATCTTCCTTTTTATTTAAAGGGGCAGTGTTTACCAAGATACAAAGCTCCATACCCCTAATCTCTTTCCCAAACATTCCTCCCAGAGATAATTGGTACTCTGGTACTGGTATACATCATTCATATATAGTTTTTTGACTGCATTACATATATTTATGCATAAATAGTACATACTCTTCTGTGTATTTTGAAAATTTATGTAAGTGATTCCATACTATTATTATCATATTTAACTTGTTTTTTTCACTAGAATTATATTTCTAGATTCTCCCTGTTTTAACATAGTTAACTTTTTAAAAAATGCTAAAAGTGTTCTATTATAAATAAATCCTACTATACTTATCCATTCTCTTACTGGGAAGATTATATCTTCAACAGTATCTTACTTTTAAACAGTATGGCAATAAATATCTTAGGACACATGCTCAACATTTCTGTAGGGAAAACAGAAAGAAATAGTATTGCTTAATCATCAAATATGTATATATTCCTTTTGTGGAGACTGCTCAATTGTTTTCCAGTGTAGTATTAGCAAGTTATATCGCCATCAGCAATTGAATATATCAGCAATGTGTAACAGTCCAATTTCCACTTCTTGCTTCAAATGCTTGTTATCATATATATTGATTTTTAAAAATAGTGTGAATATGAACTGGTAGAATGTTATTTAGTTTGTACATTCATGATTAAGAAAGAGAATGGGAATTTTGTTATTACTTTCCTGGAACTTCAACAATCTTTTTAGGTGAGTTATCCCTTTATACGTGCAATCAATTTCTTCCTACTAGATAATTTAGGTTTGTTTTCTATTTTATTTACAAATCATTTGTTGTATGTTTCCTAGTATCTCTCTTCATTTTATTTATAGTGTTCTTTGTCATTTACAAATATTAATTTTAAATGTAGTCATTTAGGCTCAGTGCCTGTGGCTCAACAGGCTAGGGCGCCAGCCAAGTACACTTGAGCTGGCAAGTTCGAATCCAGCCCGGGCCCACCAAACAACAATGATGGCTGCAACCAAAAAAATGGCCGGGCATTGTGGTGGGCACCTGTAGTCCCAGCTACTCGGGAGGCGGAAGCAAGAGACTGGCTTAAGCCCAGTAATTGGAGGTTGCTGTGAGCTGTGATGCCATGGCACTCTATCCAGGGTGACAGCTTGAGGCCCTGTCTCAAAAAAATAAATAAATGTAGTCATTTATAACATATCAATGAATTTTTTAAACTATTTGTCATTTGTCAAAACCTTATCAATGGTCAAGCATTCATTTCAGTATCTGTGCAGCGTATCACTAAGTTGACTTGCTATTTCTTTTATTTCCCATGGGACTCATGACATTTATTATATGTACTAAGACTCTATTTTAAAAGTTAATTTAGCATTTTCAAACTATCAATGCCTAGTAATTTAAGTCTCTCTTCTTTGTTCTTCTTATATAAAATCTCAGTGTTTTTTTTTTTTTTTTTTTTTTTTTGTTTTTTCAATTTTGTAAAAAATTTATGATTTTTTTTTAGAGTATTATTAAAAAAGCTATAATTATATTAAATGT
>CAUYRH010025772.1:0-18551 GCA_963574655.1 Perodicticus potto
AAGAACTCAGCCCATGGCGAGCCTTGGGCACGTAGTCATTGTCTAATACTCCCCTCACCTGTCTTGTGCTGTCTCAATAAAAGGCTCCTGCGGAGGTTGCTCGTGGCTACCCTGCAATCAAGGTTAGCCCGCCTCCTACAAGCTTGTACTTCTAATCCGCATCTCGCCTGGTTCCTTTCTGCGGTGATGGAGACCAGGGCCATAGGGGCTCCGACAATATATGCTATACTGTTAACATAGTACATATTTCCTGTTAAATATAATTCCATATAATTTTGTATATTTTATATATATCCACATTTTATATAGTTATAGATATGTATTCATACTGGGAGACTAAGCTACTATTAACCTTATGAGCTAACTTCATTTTCACTTGTCCTTAATACAAGGTTGTTATAATCTAGGTCCTGATTTAGCAAGTTTAGAACAAGACAAATTAGATTTCAAATCTCTTTTCTGTCATAATGTAACTATGTGACATATGAAAATTTGCTTAGTTTTGTCGAGTCTCTATTTCCTCATCTATTGAAATAAGAAAAACTATAGCTACCTTCAGAAGTGTAGCGATAGTTGGACATAACATTTTAAATACAAACTTAGTACCTTTATAAAGTAAATTAAAATAGTAATTATTATTCAATGTTATTGCTGTTCTTTTACTTAGTACACATTTTTTGGTCCTATTATGTGTAATAATTTTAGTAAGTTTTTGTCCATAAGAGGTTAGCACTATAGTGAGAAGAGGCAGAGGATGCTGTGGGTATAAGACTTCAGGGATGGCTTCATTGAATCACTGACACATGAACTAAATTGTGACAAATAATAAGCCACAGGTAAGGAAAGGCAATTTTAAGCACAGGAAACAGCATGGGCAAATAACATAGACATAAAACAATATGGCATATTTTATGTTTTAGGTAAGAAATTGGGAACTAGTAAATTTCTAGAGATAGCCATTGAGGAATTGTAAGCAGGACAATTACTGTGATTGATATTAGAAATATTACTCTATTGACAATAATAAAGACAAGCTGAGAAGTAGGAAGGAGAAAAGTTAAAGCAATTAAGATAAGTGGGGCAATTTAAAATAATATCATAGAAATCTGGAAGATAAGTGAGCAAGACTTAAATTAAATCAGTAGGAAAAGCAAGAAGAGAAATTAAAAATTAAGAAGGTAGATATTAGAGACATGGGCTGGCAATACAACAGGTGAAAAGGGGGAAGAATTTAGGCTGGATTTGGAAAAAGAGTGAATAGCAGTGCTCAACTGAGATAAAAATAGAGGGAAATCAGGTTAGGACATATGAATTTGGGCAATCTCTGGGAAACAAGCTATAAATTTCCAATGAGGAGTTGGCTTTGTGGATCTGGAGCTTAGCAGCAAACTTGGGCTGAGGGTCTGTATTTTGCTTGGTAACAGATAGTGTCTGAAAACATAAATTTAAACTAACTCTCCAAGGGAAATCACAGAAAGTGAGACAAGCACTTACTCCTTATGTAAGAACCAGCCATTCTTATGCCATTACACTGTACAAAGCTGTACTTTCATTTACCCTAAATTTCCCAATTTAATGCTTATTGTTCTCCAAATGCAGTGATATTTTTTCATGTCACATTCTATATATGTTTGTTTCCATTCCCAAACTAGACTAAGTTTTTCTAGGATAAGGGCTATGCCATTGCTGTATAATCTCCTATTACCGGCATAAATTGTGGCACAGAGAGTGCCCTAAATACATGTTTGCAGAGTTAATTCCTCACATCTCTGTTAGCCATATAATTCTATTTCTCATCTTGTGTTTGAATCACAGCTGTTTATACAACTTTAATTCAAGCTACTTTTCCGTTCTCTGTCTCCTACTTTACACCACACTGCGTGTTACTGCTCATGTCTCTTTTAATAAATGTATGTCAGTGTAAAGCCACCCAGTCAACCATATGGAGCTCACTAATCACAACACAAGTCATAAGAGGACAAGTGACACCTTAAAGAAGCCTAAGGTAGACACTTGCTTGTATTCCCCAAATTATCGTTGATGAACAAGTCCTGGGCCAGAAATTGGGAAGAGCGATGGTATCATCGACATTGCAATTATTGGGCTAATTTTGATACTGTCATTTTTCTTTTCATTGAAATCAGCTCCCATAGAGAAATGCCCTGGGCTGTGGGAGATTCGTAGCCTATCCCAGGTCTATTCATTATGCAAAGATTTAACCTGCAGTTTTAGTAAAAATGGCAACATTTCTACTAGATAAGAATTTTGTAAAGGGTAACATTTAGTAAAACATGAGAAACATGTTCTTTGAAAATTTTCCTTCCAAAAGAGACATTTTTCACAATGTTAAGTACAATTGGAAAAAGAAGGTCACATTAAAGTCAGCTCCACGGAAACATTTGCTCACAAAAACTCCAGCAACAAATAAATGGCATTTGGGAAATAATTGTCCTGCCCTGACTATATTAAAAGTCTTCAAATGCTTCAATACCTTCATTTTGAAATGACTGTCAACCTCAGAGGCTGTTTCTGATGATACATTACCGGCAACACTTGCACCTTGTTGTTTTCAGAGCTATTAACCAAATGTTAAATATTATGCAAGTGCCATTAGAAAAAATGTGTGTCTAAGATGCATTTAGTTTGTAATTTATTTTTTAATATTCTCACAAAGAACTAAGAAGGAAAGAATATTTGGAACAAGGGGCATGTTTTGTCAAGTGAAAGTTTTAAAAAAGTGAACTTATAAAAAAATAAGTGATTTATTCTAGAGTAAAAACAATTAGAGCATGGCATAAAAGTAATACGAAGGAGGGACATAGCCTAAATTTGACAGCACATTTACACAAGCAGCAGTGACCTGTTTTCTTGTTTGCTTTGTTTTCATCATTAATAATTAAAGACAGTTAAGAATTGCTTTTCTGGGCGGCACCTGTGGCTCAGTGGGCAAGGCACCAGCCCCATGTACCGAGGGTGGTGGGTTCAAACCTGTCCCTGGCCAAACTGCAACAAAAAAATAGCCAGGCATGTGGTGGGTGCCTGTAGTCCCAGCTACTCGGGAGGCTAAGGCAAGAGAATTGCCTAAGCCCAAGAGCTGGAGGTTGCTGTGAGCTATGACGCCACAGCCCTGTACCGAGGGCAACAAAGTGAGATTCCTTCTCTAAAAAAAAAAAAAGGGAATTGCTTCTCTGTATTGAAAAGCAAGTTATCATCATAAAGATCACTTAGGTATAGCAGTGTGTTCCAATTTTTGCCAATGCAAAATTAGGTAATGTTTATAAAAGTCAAAAACTTAGTTCATCATTTAAAAAATGCATTTAGACACATGGAAAATCAACCAGAGAAGCCATTCTCAGGCCAGTCCTCCCATCTAGCCAATAGAAGCAAAGCATCAGAATCTAGGGACAGTCATCTAGGATCCCACTCAAGTTCAAGGTCCTTGTGAGCCAGCCTCCATTCTTACCAGCCACAATATCTAGTATCACCGTCCCACAATCCCCTTAGTTTTAACCAAAGTTGCCACATTGTACATTTTCTTTTCTTTTCTTTTCCTTTTTTTTTTTTTTTTTTTTTTTGTGACAAAGTCTCACTATGTTGCTCTCGGTAGAGTGCCATGGCATCTCATCTCACAACAACTTCAAACTCTTGGGCTTCAGCAATTCTCTTGCCACAGCCTCCCAAGTAGCTGGGACTACAGGTGCTTCCACAATGCCTGGCTATTTTTTTGTTGCAGTTGTCATTGTCATTTAGCTGGCCCGGGCCAGGTTCGAACCCGCCACCCTCGGTGCATGTGGCTAGCACCATAACCACTGTACAATGGGCTCCAAGCCCATGCTGTTCATTTTCATAGAGGGAGAATATTTTCCTTATCTATAACTTTAAAACACCACTGCCAGCTACAATGATAAAGGGCAGAGAAGTATGAAAAAAATGGAATAAACATAAAAGGAAAGCAATTTCTCCAAACCCCTTTACCCCATCTAATAAATAACATGTCACCATATTGCATAGCATTTCATTGTACATCAATAATTCAGTCACCAAATTAATAGGTGGTTTAGGGCTGTATTTGCCATACTCCCTTAGAAAAATTAAAAGGCAAACAAACAAGACTACCATTTGGCAATGTGCCTACTGAATACCTTTGTGGTTACTGAATATTATTGAAAAGCAGAGGACAATGACCATTCCTCAGAGGATCTGTCTTAGTCAGTGACTGAGACTGCTGCCTAGGAATTCTTTGTCTCCATTCTTTAGAACAGGGCAGATAGTAAATTAAATATTATTTGTCAAGGTCAATTAGTCTATTTTTTCCTCCTTGCAGACAGGGTAGCTTTGACACCCCCATTACTTTATGTGGTGTCTAGAGAAAGAATTCTCCCTCTCCACAGCAGGGCACAGAACCCAGACACAGTGTACAATATCCTGCAGGAATGTACTGATGGATTCTGGAATAAAACTTCCTGAAACTGAATCCCTAGTCCTCCATTTATTAACCCTAAAGCCTTAGACAAATTACTTGACCTTTTTGTGCCTTAATGTCCTAATTTATAGTCCACGTAGATAAGTGATTCTCAACAGCCATGTGTAAAACACCTCCTGAGCCAGCCCAAAACCACCAAGGAGAATGTGCTATGCCAGGGGGCCCCATACTCTGAGCATGGATACTGGGAGGCTCTCTCTAGTCCCGTTCTCTGGCTGTGCAGTCCTGGGACAGTGTCTTCCAAGTACATCTTGTTTTTGCCTTGCTTAGGAAAGCCTGGGGTCATTTTTGTGGCAGCTGTCTAAATTCTAAGCAAAGATTCAATGTTGACAAGTTGGTTGAAAGATATTTCTAGTGATAACTGAGGCACAAGCTCAGATAGCAGAGGAAATCCTCCAAATCCCAGAAGCCAGCTTACAGTGGTGTTATAGGTAGGATGTAATAACCAAGCTGAAAACAAGGTCCTGTGCTCCCATTTAGAATAGGAGATTATTGAGCAAGGAAAGGGGGAATACCCTCAGTAGATTTCTTCTCCCATTCCTACAATATAGTAAAATATACTAAAATATAGTTAAAATGAGTAACAACTTATACAGCAGTGAAGAAGAGAGGTTAACAGAAAAATTGTGACTATATCATACATGCTCTTCAGTTTACTAACTTGAATATATAAGAATTACTATGTTTCCAAATTTTAAAACTAAATTTTTTAAAAAATGGTACTTAACTTAACAAAAAAGTCACATTCTGAGCCCCCATCCCTCAGGGTGTTCCTGAGCCTATCTTCTCCCCTGGATTGAGCAAAGGTTGAGCATCTTACAAAAAAATCAATGCATTTGGGGAGCCCTCCTGGTCAAGACTCATTAGTGTTAGTCCCCACTATCTTGAGGACGCACGTGGTCTCTTCAGATTCTGCAGCTTTGCTATTATTCTATCATTCTTGAGTCAGGAAATCTTTGAAGAATGCTGGAGCCTCCAGACTGGGAACTGAGCTGCCCCAGGGGCCCCAGGTAGCCTTTACTTGAGCAAATGATTCCTTCCCAATGTGGAATTACAGAGCAGAACAAGAGTCTTCACTGTCAAAGCACACAACTCCCTCTACTGTTCCTCATGGAAAGAACATTTCTCTCTCCCTTTACTGCCCCCAGAAGTTTTGAGAATAAATGACTCCAAAAGTGAATTTTAAGGTAACATTTGCTTTCCAGATGGCCAAAATATCCTGAATCAAAAACCTCCATGAGCTTGACTTTCTGCTTGAATAAAGAAAGGGAGAGGTGGGAAGTACGTGGAGAAAAGGAGGTTCGAGTGTTTCTGTCCCCTCCACAACTGTTGAAACTTAACAGTATTGGGAGGTGGGGCCTTTTGGAGATGTTTGGGTGGATTAAGTTGCAATGAAAAGGGCTTGCAGGAGTGGGTTCTCCACCATTGGCCTTGTGAAGACACAAGTTTTATGCCCACTTGCCTTTCCACCTTCCACCAAATGCAAATGCAACAAGAAGACTCTCACTGGTCCCTGGATGCTGGTGGCCTGGTCTTAGACTTCCCAGACTCCAGAACTTTGAGAAATACATTTTTGTTCTCTATACATAACCCAGTCTCAGATCTCCTGTTACAGCTGCACATAAGTCAACCCGTCAAAAAATTATCTTGCTACAAGTGAAAAGCTATGGTGACAATTTAGTTATTTACTTGTCAAGCCCTGGCAAATGCTTACTTGAGCCAGCCACTGTTCTAAGCACTTTTCAAATATTAACTTAATCCTGACAACAATCCTATCCTCATTCTACACTGAAGAAACTAAGGCACGGATATTAGTTAACTTGCTCCAGTTCACAGCCAATCAGTACAGTGGTCTATATTCAAAGTCAGGCCATCAGGCTCGTTAGTCTGCTTTTGCCCACTGCTGTGTGCTTCTTCTGGGAGGATGAGCTGCGTCTGCTGAGTACTATGCTGCTCTGTTCTGGTGCTGCTGTCTTCTCTTGCTGTCTTCCTACCCTGAGCCACTGCAGCTCCCCCTACATGACCCACAATTCACTGGACTCAAGTGTATACTCCAGAGTCTAAACCTCACATGAGGTCAGATCCTCTCACCTTGTTCCAATCTTTGCTCTTTGCTCCAGGCTTTGTTATTACATCTTCATCGTCCTCTCTGATGCTCTGACTTTAAGACAGATTTAGTTTTCTGGCTTCTGCCTTAAAAAACCCTTGACTTTCCCCCCTTGGGCTCCCTTAACCCTCTTGACCAAGTTCTAACCTCTGTGATCTAACTTTAACATGAGGGCTCCTGGCCAGTGTCCCTGTTTAGCTTGTTCTAGCCTCCCATGAGGAGGCAATTGGTGCCAGGTACAACTCTAAAAAAATACAATACGTTCTGTATTCCTTGAACTCAGGAATCTCAAAACCCTTTTACAAATAAGACATCATTTTTCTTAATAAAATAAAGTTTGCGTTTGTAATTTTTAGGCACTTAATACTTGAAAGTCTTCATTTTTCAAACTTTATTACAAAACAATGCGATGTTATTATAATAAATTAGAAAATATAGCACTCAGTTTATTAGAGTATATTTTATATTAAGAGGTTGTTTTCATATTGTGCACATTTTCATAAGAACCTTATGACAACTTCTTAAGGTAAATTACCAAAAAGACTTTAATTGCTTCAAACAATGGTTGTCAAAGATTTTTAACTGCAGTCTATAGTAAAGAAAACAAATAATGGTGCACATGTGCTAAAACAAAAATTTCCTGTAATAATACTTAATTTTCCTTTGTGCAATATGCTCTGATTTTGTGTATATTATGCTATTTCCTTTCTTTCAAATAAATCCACCAGTAAGTTATGTTTCAGCTTGAAAGATAACCAACATGCTAATTACTGACTGATTATTTTTTGATAAACCCATCTCCTCTTTGCTCCTTACACATTCACACGGGCACTGCACGGAGAATACATATTCCAAAAGTATACACTGGGAACAAAACATTGTCTCTCAAAACATGGGTATTTTCACAAGCCTAACAACTATCAGGACAGTGTGTGAGCACATGGATTTCCTGTCCCTCTGGTCCAAGGGATCAATTTATCAAATACCAGAGGCTTTGTGTAAGACTCTATCCTGAAGCAAATGACACTGGTAGTAGTTGTTTCCTCAGCCCAAATGAGGTAGTATTGACTGTGGGACATACATTATTTGCCAAAGGAAGGTTAAGTGATACTTGAGGTTTAGAAGGAGAGTTATTTAAATGCTGAGGGAAAAAAAGCAATAGCCGTTCTCTAGAATGATATTTTCTGACTTTAAAAATCATCCTGGATTAAGAATATGGCATTTCTACTAATCATTCATTTGACTTTGCATTCTTTTCTATGTCTATGATATAAAAATAAATAAGTTATTTCACAAATGTATCATAAGGATATAGGGAACAGCCTAGGACAACGTTAAATTCCAAACAGGGGTCTCTTGTTGGAGTAGCTGCAGGAGAGCAGGATATGAGCTGTGAGCTACAGTAGTGGGAGTCATGGCAGATAAGCATTTAGAAAGTTTCTTCAAAATTAGCCAGGCATTCTGGTGGGTATCTATAGTCCCAGCTACTTGGGAGGCTGAGGCAACAGGAGCTTTTGAACCTAAGAATTCAAGGTCGCTTTGAACTATGATGATACTGTGGCACTCTACTCAGGACAAGAGTGAGATTCTATCTCAAAAATTAAAAAATAATAGAAAATAGAAAGTGTCTTCTGCTCTTTGAACAAGTAAGGGTTGAAAGTTATACAGCCAAAACTGTAACCAAAGGAGACATTATGCTGCTGGAGAAATCTCAAGGAAAAATATTACAAGCGACAGAAGTGGCTGTTGGATCTGGCTCTAAAAGAAAAGGTGGAGAGCTTCAACCAGCCAGTGTGAAACTTGGAGGTAAAGTTCTTCTCTTAGAATATGGAGGCACCAAAGTAGCTCTAGATGGCAAGGATTATCTCACATATAGAGATGGTGATATTCTTGGAAAGTATGGAGACTGAAATAGGTCACTATTGAAATCGTGTCAATGTGACACTACTCATTCTACTGAAGTGCTGAAATCTTCCATCATGCAAATAACATCCACAGCTCTCTTTTATGATGAACTGATGATATCTAAACTGCTGATATCTATTGTCTAAAATTTAGTTTCACTGGACTGATAAGACATCTCCAAATAAAAAAAAAAAAAAAACAATTCCAAATAATTTTCCTCACCAGAGTTCTTGAATCCATACTCGTTTGTCAGGGTTGGTAACCAAGACACTGTGAGACAACATCTTCAGCCTCCAGATTCAGCTCAGAGGATTATTCCACTGTGTGGAGGACATTTCAGCCAAGAAAAACTGAGGTAGTAACTAGGACCAAAGAGCCTAAGGAGCCCTTCATCATGGTTACATCACTGCCTTTCAGAGAACCATTATGAGGGAAGAAAGCACCTATGTTTTCAACGCCAGATGCTGTTCGAAAGTAGGAAGTTCAATGCAGTACATTACTATGATCCTGGATCTTCTCAGCCCTGAGGATATTAAATGGTAAGGGTATAATAACAGCCAAAAACCAAAAAGTACATAAAAAGTACTGGTGGAGAGGACACTGACAGCACTGTTTTTGCTTCAGACAGGAGAGTTAACATGAAATTGAAATGAAAAAAGGAAGCAAAATACTCCCCCAACAAGTAGGTAGCGAAAGACAGGTGCTCCAGCTCTCTTGTGGGCAGACAATTTCATATTGATAGCATTTATAAATGTTTAGTGTCATTAAAACTCTAAGCCTAGCATTGCCTACCAAATTACTAAAATTATTTATCTAATTCATTTAAAAGATACATTATCATCTCCCCTGGATTCAGTCACTCTTCTCTTTCAAGAATTTATTCAAAAATCACTGTCCTACTTTTGTCTTACATTTTGTGCAGCTATAACAGAATACTCAAGACTGGGAAATTTATAAAGAACAAAGGTTTATGTCTTGCAGTTCTGTAGATCAAAGTGTGCATTTAATGCTATCCAGAATTCCTCCTAAATTTTTCTAGTCCACCTTCCTTTCCACTTTCTTAGATGATAGATAACCTACACATATCTCCTCATACTTCAAACACCTTCTATTCTATCCTTACTCTCCCTTGGAAACTGATGACCCTACTTCCTCCATAGAGAGAAAATTAAAACCAGCTGAAGACAAATTCCATCAATGCCACCATCTACTAACACTTACACTCACATACTTGGCCCTTTCTTCTGTTGCTATACATGAATTATTGATGCAACTATACAAAGTCAAACCTTCCATTTTTTGTGCTATATTCCTTTGCCTCTCTCCTACAACATCAGAGCTTTATCCTTTACTGAATCATTGCCATTGGTATAGAAAAAAACTTCTTTTTGAGCCACTATTCATGCCACTTACATGTTTTTTAATCTTTGATCCCATTTGCAGAAAACCTTTTTGAAAGGGTTGTCTGTATTTTTTGCCTGCATATTCTCTGGCACTAATTCTCTGTTACACACATCCTGTCAGGCTTTAAAATTTCTTGGGTTAATAACACAAAGGACCTCCATGTAGCTAAAACCAACTGTCAATTTTCAGTCTTCATCTTATTTCCTATAGTTGATCATTCTCTCCTCTTGATGCATTTTTTTTACAGTTTCCAAAAGCCTCCATGTCTCTGAAGTTTCTCGCCTCTGCACAAAACATTCCCATTCCTTCTCAATCCCCTTGTGACCCAAAGTCTTCGCACTGAGTGCTTCAGGACTTCTTCCTTAATTGCCTCCCAGAGGAGGATTTACCGTGAAGATAATGAAGTTTGATCCCAGCTTCAGCAGCACTTCCTTACCTGAGCCCATTTCAAGGGGTCTAGGAGGGCCCTAGAAACCTGTTCATAGTTTTAAATTGTAATTGGTTAAGACTGCCTCTCCCCTCATCCCTGCTTCTTTCTATCACATTATCTTGCATCCAGGAGTTATTGGAGTGGCAGCAGCCATTTCAGACATGTAATAGGCTATTTTTCATGTCGTTTTGTCATTTCACTTGTTAAGTTAATGCTGGCTACCTCATAAAGGAGTGGGCTTCAAAAAGTACTCCAACTACAGATGTGCCAGAGGTCATGTTGTGATGTGAATGTGTTCTGAGGCACCTGAGACTATGCAAGTAGTGGAAGGAAAAGAGGGGTTAAAATATATGGATCCATATGCTGGTCTATGGAAAATTCTTCCAATCTTTGGACATGTATAATTAATATCTAATCACAATGGAAGCCCTTTTCTGTCAGGAACACAGTAACTGAGCATACCAATTATAAATGTAGAACTTCTTCCTTTTTTGACAAGAATAGTGCGAAAATTTATGAGAATTCCCATGTTTATAGGGCACAAACTTCCATTGGTATTATAGCGAGTATGTCTGTGAATAAGGTCACGTGCCTTATGCATCTCAGAAACCAATGACAAAAATATAAATTCAGATAAATTATCTCTATTTACTATGAAAACATTTCTAAATTATTGTCATAGGGAATGATATTAGTAGATAATCAAAAACACTAAGGAAAAGGGTTTAAGTGGTTTGTCCATAAATGCATGAAAATACTGTTATTTTTCTGGACTTTATACTATTTTTATATTCTTCAGTGTTTTAAAATGTGTATAATCTGTTTTTGTCTCTTTTTATGCTAAGTATCTGTTTCATATTGTCCTGCCTTTGGGTTCATAATTCTGGGTTCTGTTTCTTTAAGCGGGTCCTTCACCCTATTGAAGCAGAGCCGGAAAGCTGGATCACTCCTGCTGCTTCTCCTCCACACCTACACGCATTCTGCTGGGGATCCATCCAGTCATGGATTTATGTCAACACCAACCCACAGACTCCTATCTCAAGACCAGACACCTCTCTGGGTCTCCAGATCTTAAGGAATATCTACTACATGTGTTATACTCAACATGCTTATAATCCAACTCCTTTATAAAACCAAAACTGCTCCCCCTGCTGGTCTTTCCAATGGCGGATATTGGTGACTCCGTATTTCCTGTTGCTTAGGCCAAAACTTTGAACTGACTCTTTTCTCTGAGCCTTTGAAGCTAATCATGTTAGTTCTACAGACTATATCCAGACCACTTCTCATCACCCAAACTTCTCCCTCCCTGGTCCAAATCCCCATCATTTCATGTCTGGATTACATACAAGCAGATACAAGATCCTGCTTCTACTATTGCCCACCTTGCTCCCGAAACCCTCCCACTTAAATACCACAAGTCAGTTCATGTCTCTCCTGGGCTCAAAACCCTGCCCTGGCATCCCATTTCAATCAGGAGGAAAGGAAAAGTCCCAACAATGACCACTATACGCTACTCATTCGTCCCCTTCTCTTTTTTCTCTATGACATTATCTCTCACCACACTCACCTCTATCCCTCTACTCCAAGGACACAAAACTTTCTTGTCCTCAAATATCTAAGCCTACTGCCTGAGGTCTTGGGCTCTGGCTGCTGTCTCTCTTTGAACATGTTCTTTCCTCCCCATCTTCAGAGTTGTAATCTCTCACATCCTTCCAGTCACAAATGCCACCTTCTCAATGAAACCTACCCTTGACTATCCTTTACTAGCTTCAACACATTCCGTCTCCATTCCTTTTTTTTTTTTTTTTTGGCTGGGGCTGGGTTTGAACCCACCACCTCCAGTATATGGGGCCGGCGTCCTACTCCTTTGAGCCACAGGAGCTGCCCACCGTCTCCATTCCTAATACACTCATCTCTGCTTTATGTAATCTTTTTTCCTCAGCATGTAAGATCACACCTTCTCACATATTATAAAATTAATTGAATTATGTTATCAGATATCTGTGCCTGCAGCTAACCTCGTATGCACACACACAACATATACACATATACCCCTGTATGTAAACTTGGTGACTCAGAGATGTTTCCTGTTTAAATTACTCAGGTATCCCAGGAGCCTAGCCACTCAAATAATTTTTGCATTAATAAATAGTTAGAATATGTTTGTTATAGTAGTAACTCATGCAAATAAGACCAATAGCTACTAATGCTTATTTTTCTTAAAAATAAAAGTAGAAGATGTATATTTTTAATGTATTATTTAAGTTTAGGTTAGTTTGCTTAATATTTTTGTTTGTTTATTTGTAGGGGTTTTGTTGTTGTGTTGTTATTGGTTGTTTTTATCAGGAAGTAGATATAGAGGATATGAAGACTTTTTGAAAGAATTAGTAATATGTCCAGGACTATGGAAAGGAGGAATAAGGAATACGCAAATGGCCTCATTTTGTTAGAATGCCGTGAGCTTTCTCCCTGGAGTCTACTATGCCAGTATTGCTCCAAGACCCCTACCCTCTCTATCTCTTCACTAAAATTTTATTTATATAAGAAAAACTCAGGTCGACCCACCATGGGTGTCTTCCCATGAATTACAGTCAGTTTCAGAACCACTAAGACCTAACATAGTGTTTTAGGAAATCATGTCCACAGAAGTGGGCATTGATACAAAATAGGATCTCAAAGGTACAGATTTATCTGACATTTTCAGAACTTTTATAAAAAGCAGTGAGACACTGACTCTACCAAAAAATACAAAAATTAGCCATGTATCATGGTGAGCATCTGGGTGGGGTACTGTAGCTCAGGAGTTTAAGAGTTTGAGGTTGCAAAGAGCTATGTTGATGCCACTGTGCCCTCTAGTTGGGGAAAAAAGGAAGCTACCTAGCTTTTAAAGTTTTTTTAAATTGTATTCAACCTATCCCTAACCAACGTCAAGGTATTTTTATTTTCATAAGAAAATGTAGGATGTTCCAGATATATGTTTCTGAAAAATTAATCCTCAAATTATAAACATTTGAGTTCTTTATTTTACAAACTAAAAAAAATTAGAAAACTTTTTGAGGGCAGAGGGCTGGGAAGCCGAATTTATTCATCAGTGTATTCTTCTGTAAGCACCACTAGCTACAATATAGAAAAGAAATATATGTACCAACTGATACATTAATGAGATGCCATAAAAATAAACCTTGAGTATGGAGCCAAAAGGCTAACCTTCCAAAACAAAGGACCTAGAAAGAAAGTCACTTATATCAACATCCAGGTCACCCAGATGACTTTGGTACATCCTCTAGATACATAAAAATAACTACAATGACATTAGATAAGCCTGGGGGAAATGAAAATATGTTGAAAATTTTGTCTTTAAAGAAAAAAAACAGACAACGTTAAGCTCTGATACAAAAAAACATAAATGCAAGCATGTACATTACAACTGAAAAGTAATTTTTAAAACAATAGAAATCAAAATTATAATTTCCAAATAAAAAGAGAAAATAAACGATTTCAAAAAAATTGGTCAATTCAACAGAATATAGGAAAGGAGAAAAAAGTAGAAAAGAAACATGGAAAAGACAAAATACAAAATAAAAGTTGGCAAAAATAATTTCAAGTATATCCATTATCCAAAAAACATGAAATCCCCAGTTAAAAAAAACAGAAAACTCAATTTTATTTTCTTCTGAAAAGGTATTTAAAGTAAATGATATAAGAAGGTAAAAATAGAGGAAAAGCAAATACCAAGCAAGGTTATTAAAATACTAATATCAGAAAATACAGACTTTAGAGAAAAATAGGAATCAAAAGAAGTACAGTGAACCATTTTCATGGCTTTAAATAGGGAAGAACAAATATTTATTCACTAAGTCAACAAATATTTTTTGACAGACGGCAGTATGACATGCATTAGTTGGGGACACATCAGTGAGAAAACAGAACAAAACAAAATATCTAATAGAGAAAAATACCACTTACTGTTCATCAAATAAAATGAAACTCTTCACAATAAATATAATAAAACTATTAAGATTATAAGATTAAGTCAGAAAATGATAACATGTAACTTGAAATTCTAATAATTGTAATTATAGTTATTCTTTATAGTCATAATAATATTTGATTAAAGACAAAAATGAATAAATTAAACAATACGTTAAGTAATGATTTCATCTTGTAACAATATCAGCTTTTTCCAAAGCAATCTATAAATTCAATACAATTTCCACCTAAGTTTTTCTTTAAATTGATGTAGTTTTAATACAATTCCATAACAGAATTTTTTATGAAAGAAACATAGGAAATTCCTTTATTTTTTTTATTTTGAGATAATTATAGACTCTCATAGTTGTAAGAAATAGTACAAAAAGATCAGTACATGTGCCCTTCACTCAGTTCCTCCAACGATAACATCTCACAAAACTCCATCCTTCCACGCTGTTACACATATCAGCAGCCCTTTCCTTTACATTGCCAAGTCATACTCCATGGTATGGCTGTACCACAGTTTGTTTACCTATTCCCTTGCTGAAGAATATCTGGTTGCTTCCAGTTGGGAGCTATTGTGAGTAAAGCTTCTGTGAACATTCCTATACAGGTTTTGTATGAACAAATGTTTTTATTCCTCTAGGTTAAAAAGTGTAATGATACAATTGTGAGGTCATGTAGGAATTGCATGTGTTGTTTTTAAAAACCTGCCAAGCTATTAAGCAGAGTGCCTGTATCATTCTACAATTTACATTTACACTACTTTTTACATCTCACCAGCAAATAACGATACAGTTTCTCCACATTATCACTAGCATCTCAGTTCGTCACTATGTTTTTCTAATTCTAATAGGTCTGTAGTATACCTCATTGTAACTATACTTTATATTTCCCTAGTGACTAATGATATTAATATCTTTTCATTTACTGTTTTCATCTGTGTAGTCTCTTTATTGAAATGTCTGTTCATGTCTTCTGCTCGATTTTCTAATTGGATTGTTTGGGGGGGGTGTTATTGTTGAGTGTTAATAGTTCTTTATATATTCTAGACACTAGTCCTACTTTATATGCATAGTATACAACCATTTTCCCTACATATAGCTTATTTCTTTATCCACCTAGTAGTGTCTTTTCTTTTCTTTGATTTTTTTCTAGTACTGTCTTTTGCAGAGCAAAATTTTAAATTCTTGATGAGCTATAGTTTATCAAGTTTTCCTTTTATATGGATTCTTTTGTTATCAACTCTAATTCTGTCTATCTCTAAAACCCAAAGATTCTTTTCCTATCTTTCTCTAAAGGTTTTTTCTTTTTCTGTTTTTTCTAAAAGTTTTATATTTTACATTTAAGTCTATGATCCACGTTTTCTGTAGTTTTCCATTGATCTATGAACCTTTACTCTCCACTAATGCAACAGTGTATTGATTACTATAACTATATAAAAAAATTTAAATCAGGTAGCATGATTTCTCTCATTTTTTCTTTTTCTTTTTCCTCTTAGAGATTGCCTTAGGTTTCCTAAGACCAGCACTATTTCTTATAAATTTTACAATAAATCTGTCTATGTGTATAACAATAACTTGCTGAGATTACAATGCAATGGCATTAAACCTATAAATAAACTTTGGAAACATCGGTAGCTTTGCAATATTTTGTTTCCATGTCTTCTATGGACTTTACAATATTTTACAATGTTGGGTCTTCTATAGCTCTACATGTACTTTGATTTCCTTTTATTAACGTTATGTAATTTTCAGCATACAGATTCTTTACATTTTGTTAAATTCATACCTAAGTATTTCACTTTCTTTGGAGTCATAAATGTCACACGTTTTTAATTTCTATTTGCACATATTCCATACTAGTACATAGAAATGTAACTGATTTGTGTGTGTTGATTTCATATTCTATAACCTTGGTGAAGGCACTTATTAGTTCCAGGAGTTTTGTTTTGTTGGATTCCTTGGAATTTAGTAGAAGTTATATATCTTCCTTTTGAATCTACATGTCTTTTACCCCTTCTTTCATGCCCTTTTGCAGTGGCTAGAAATTCCAGTTATTATGTTGAATAAAAGTGATGCCAGGAAATTGACTTTAATATTCATACAAAAAATCAAAGGCCGATAATAGCCATCCTACTTCTGAAGTACAAGATCCCCTCAGAGCTGTGGCCCGGGGGGCAGTGCACTGGTACCTGGGGTACAGGTGCTCTCGCTGCCACAGTGGCAAAGATGTGTAAGGCATGAGTGCTTGTGGAGCAGCAGGAGAGCCAGAGCTGGGAACATGGCACAAGTAGAGCAGCAGCGGCTCTGGGGTCCAGGGCATGGACTGACTCACTGGGGTAGTGAAACCAGTGTCAGGGGCACAGATATGTGCACAATAGACTGTGGCTCTGTAGCCTGGGGACTGGGCTAGCCCACGGTGGTGGTGGCTGCAGTGTCTGCAATAAGGGTACCCATGGTGCAGCTGTGCACACAGGGTCTGGAATGCAGCTATGTGAGAAGCGGTGCAAGTACAATTCCGGGGGCCATGACACAGGTTAACTCTCTGTGGCTCAGATGTCAGAGATGCGGACGCTCACAGAGTGGCCATGGAGCCAGGACCCAAAGCACAAGTGTACACAGAGCAACCAGGCTCCAAGGCCCAAGGTAGGGGTAACCTGGAGTAGCAGGGGCTCTAGTGTTTGAGGTGTGGTGGGCACACAGGGTGCAGCATATAGCAGGATCTAGAAGGAGGGCACATGGAGAGAAACACATGGCTAGCTCTGGAGCGCTGCATACCTCGTGCTGCCACAGCGCCTGGGTCTGGGTGCACACAGGACTGGGAAGGGTAGCAGCCTCAGTCTGCAAGTGGCACCACAACAGCTCCTACTTGAGGTGGGGTGACCTCAGCATCATACCCCCTGCATATGCATGGGGAGGAAGTTGTTGTGTACATTAGTGACAAAAGGTTCTGGTGTCTCCTTCAGAACAGGTTATGAGGGTCTGCTGTGGCCTTTACCACTTAGCTGTTACTGACAGCCCCTCCCCTTCCTCATTGTTCCTAGCCATCTCCAGATAGCTGAGCTAGGTCAATCTCCCCAAAAATCCTTTCTATACAGTGATTCTCTATTTTTTGCCCTGCTGTGTGGCTACAGATTCTTAATTAGACTCTTGAGTCCTCCCAAGTCTATTTTCCTTTGTTGATAGCTATTTGTTCCTTTTTCTTAGGGGATAAAGGCAGGTACTTCCTACCCTTCCATCTTGCTAATATCACTGATAACATAATTTTGGGATATAACATTGTCATAAAATACAATCTATAGTATGATTTAAGCTTCTAAAACCAATTAAAGCCAAAGGAAACAATGTATTGTTTATGTATAAACAATACATATACGCATGTGTATGTAGCAAAACAAAGAAAACAACAAACAAGCAAATGATAAACACTGCTCTCTGATTACTGGTAACCTGGATTGACAAGAAGACAGAAAGATGGGATGAAGAGATATGCAGGTGGCATCAAGAGTAATATGTTCTCAGAGAGGGAGCAAGATGGCGATCGAGCTGGTGGAGTAGCCCATTTCTTGCAGGACAACAGGTGAGAGGGAGGGAGCTCTGGATCTTTCCCCGTGTGAATTATTGGAGTGGATGGACAGCTGGAGACGCACAGTGAATTGGTGAATTGTTGTGTTTGAGGTGTAGTTCAAAACCGCGGAGTCTGCTATAGACTTTTCCCCTGCCCTGTGGAGAAGCGGCAGCCAGCCCCTCCCACAGAGAAGATAGCAGTTTGCAACTCACAAAACCTAATTGATGAAAATTTCATTGAAGTGTTGATTTCAGAGTTTGGCATCCAGAAAGGGGTGCTGCTTGGAGCCTTAGAGGACTGGACAGTGCAAGTGAGTGTTGAGGGGAGGGGACCCTGCCGGGAAACAGACATTTTGAAATGTCCGAAATGGCGAACACCTTTTCCCCAGATCATTGAGAGTAATTGACCCGACAATGCCATCCCAGATGGGGAATCCGGGTGAGGTCTGACTGTGCAGGGTGCACAGGGATCTGGGGTGTGGAGGAGACACTCTGAGCTGTGGAAATTGGCGAGGAGGGTCCACCGTGCACTTCAGCTGTGGAAGAGGTGGCAGTTCAGAGTGGCAACAGCAGCCCCGGTGGAGAGCCCCTCTCCCACAGCTGATTGCAGCTGCCAGTTTGCGAGAGAATGGGAGGGCAGAGTGGAGAGATTTGTGACGCTGGACTCTTGCACCAAGTTTG
>CAUYRH010025773.1:0-29522 GCA_963574655.1 Perodicticus potto
CTTACTAAATGCAGAATACAAATGTCCTCATACAATAACTAAGAAAATGCCATGAAGGCTATGCTAAACAGTTTGATGAAAATACTTCAGATTGTATATGAAACTAGCATATTGTACCCCTTGATTGCACTAATGTACGCAGCTATGATTTAATAAAAAAAAAGAAAGCAATTAAATAGGCACTAAGAAATATAAAAAAATTAATTAATCTTAGTACAATTTTCCTGTTTCTTTGCTTTTTCAGCTGAAAATGTAATGAATGCAGGGCCATGTTGTCAATTAGAGGTCAGGCAAGGCTCTCTGAGGAGATGTCTTCTGAGAAAGGGAGAAGCCAGCCACCCTGGGCAAAGCCTTTGGGAACAGGTGCAAAGGCCCTGAACAAGGTTGACAAACAGGAGGAGGTTCTCCACGGAGAGCAGAACAAACAGAAAGGAATAGGCCGCAATCCCCCCTCCTCCCCCCCTTGTAACCATGTGTTATCACTCCCACGCGGTTCCCTCTAAGGACAGTTTGCCTTTGGTCTCGGCAGGGACCAGCGTTTTCTTTGTCACCACCGGTCAATATGGCTTCCTTTAGTTCACTGTTCCCTTATTGGACCCAGCCTTGGGGTGGGGGCAGGGGTCTCTGTCAACTCTTCTTCTTTTCCACCCTCCTAAACAAGTCCCTGGCCCCCTGCCGTTGCAGATATTTCCTTGAGGAAAAATAAGGGGCTGTTAAAGGAGCACCCTGTGGGAACAAGACAAAGGTCTTGGCGTTTTCACAGACTCTGGACGCTGCCCGGCAGCTGTCTGGGCCCCTGAGCCCGGGCCCACACTCCTTTTATTTTCCTGCCCACCCTCCCTCCATGCCTCAGGGTCCGGGAGTAAGTCAGGACAGAGACAGGACAGAGACCAACGATCCAAGTGGCTGAAATCTGAACACCTCCTGCTGAGGCCCCCCACGCTCCACATGTCCCAAAGCTGTTCTTCCTGGCGGAGGCTGACTTCGCAAAGGCGAAAGACGGGGCCGGGCCTCAGAGAAGGGAATGATTCCTGGGCTAAAGGCTCTTTGCTTTCCAAGGATATTACCTTTCTTTCCTTCCTCCCTTGGGCCACACGCAAACTGAAGTCGCGGTGTGGTGGCCACACCTGCCGCCCGCCAGGCAGGAAGAGGCCGGGAGGCTGGTCCAGCAGAGCTGCCCACCTCGCGGTGCCCTGGAGGAAGAAAGACGCGGCTGCAACCCGCAGCTGTTATTTACACTTCTGAATAAAGTGTGAAGGTGGGAGTGTAGAAACAGTAGCAGATGACTCCAGAACAGGAAAGCGAGGCCGTTGATAAAGACGTGTACTATTTATGTGAAAACCAATGTCTCTGCTGAAAATATACCCGCAGCTCCAAATGCTTCATGATTGAAGAACTACGCAGATAATGGAATTATTCCCATCTCTCACCCCGGCCATGGGCCCGGGCGTCGCGGTCCAACGTGATCTCACATGAGTTTCTCTCACCACGCTGGGAGCAGAGCCCTCTCCAGCCCAGCTCCTCTGCCTCGGTGGCGCCGGCTTCTCTTACTGGTGAAAGGGGCGAGGGGATAAAGGGAAGTTTTCACTTCCAGTTTGACAGTTTATGAATCTACATGAATCACCTGAGTCGCTAGTGGACTGGACCCCTTGTGCTTTAAATTGCGTGCAGCGGGCACACGACACCTGTCGAATGCATGAGCGTACGGACCAAACCGTTCAACTTGAATTTTTACAATTAAGGAAATGTATCCGCACTCCCTAAGAGCAACTAACACCGCATGACTGAAGGAAATTCTTCATGTCTGCAGGTGTCAACTTTTTCTGGTAAGAAAACTAAGTAGAATGAGGGAAGAAAACAAACTCAGAATTTCTTTTCTTTCCTAATTCCTAGGGTTAAAACAAATGCAGACAGAGCGCGCTCGCAGGGTGTCTGGGGGCTGGCCTTGGGGATGGCTGGGCCTAGCCGCGGAGTGCACGCCTGCCCCCACTCCTGCTTCTCCCTGCCCTTGCTGGCCTGGCCCCTTCTGCTACTGACTGCTGGATTGGAGTGGGGCCAACAGGGAGTTCCACATTTTCATCTTAAGAGACCCAGGACTACAGAAGAAAAGGGGGTTCTTCCCCTTTGAAGCTACAATTTGAAAAAAGCCCCGGAAGGACTGCATTGGCCCACCTTGACCCATGCGCCACACAAAGGACAGTCTGTGGGAGCAGTGGGGTGCAGTGGGGTGCGATGGGCTCGCCTTGCTTCCTGCACCTGTCCCCTGGTGGGTGGGGCTCTGTTGCTACAGTAGCAGTCTCTCCATCTTCGCCCCCTACACCGCACCCCAGTCCTCTGGGGCAAGTTGTGATTCAGCAGGAAGAAGCTGAACGAATATCACTCCCGTCTGGCCTCAATATACAGACCCCAGAAGGGGCTTGTCACCTTGATCTGAATTTTGGGGGCAAAATGGTAGTGACCTGAATTTTACAGATGCTGATGAAAGCAGATTCTGTTCAGAAAGATCCTGCCCGCTTCAGGGCAGGCACAAGAAGGAACTCGTAACTTGGAGAGATACCAATTTTTAGGGAAACAAAAGGATTCTTCTTTAAGGGAATGGATTTGTATGTGGTAAAAAGCTTACTAGGTCGCACAATATTTTCCATGGAAGAAAATATGGCTACATTTCCCAAATCCATTACAGGAATAAAACAGAAGGGGTGAATGAGCTCAGAGTGGATAAAGCCAAGTTATCGGGAGAAAAATAAGCAATGGCTGAGACTGGGGGGTGGAGCTGCAAGGGACTCACACAAAAATTAAAACAATTCTGTACCATTTCCCATCTATAAAATTATCAGGAGGGTTTTTTTTTTTAATGATAATACCGAATTCTGGCAAGGTTTCAGCGAACAGGTACAATTGTGCAATCCTTGCTAGAGAGGCTACGAATTGGAAAGCAGTTTGACAATGTGTAGTTATAGCCATTAAAGTGCTTGGGCTTTTTCTTTCTTTCTTTCTTTAATCCAGCAATCTCTCTTCAAGGACTTTCTCCTTAGGAATTAAACTACAAGAAGGAGAGAAAAAACCAAAAACAAACAAACAAACAAAAACGCTCTCTCAGTTCCATAGAGCCAGGGTCATATTTTTATAAGATCATTCCTAGGTTCTGAAGACAAATATGTAAAATTTATTTATATATCTGGATATATAAGGAAAGGAAACAGAAGAAAGCAAGCAATTACGAAGAGGTGAATTCTTTATTGTATAGTCCTTTGATATTTATATAATGCCGTACTTTAAATTAATTAGTATGTTTATGAAATATTAACCTTTGTGGCAGAGGGCCTGCAGGACCCTTCTGGATGGCCACAGAGCCTGCCAGGATGGAATTCTCTCTTTATGTCCTCAGGCTGGGTCTTAGGGGGTCCTTAGAAATGAAATCACCCAAAACATCACATCTATGCCAATGAATGGGTCTACATAAGAGTGTAAGTACATACAAACATATAGACATGATCAATAAAATATTAATCAAAGATGAACATTTTCTTGAGTTCAAACTATTATATTCAGGATTGGCTATATTATTTGCAGAGTCCAGGACCAAATGAAAATGAAGAGTCCCTTATTAAAAAGGTACTATGAGTTTTAAGATGACAGCAACAGATCATTAAAACAAACATAGGGCCCTTTTGGGAGCAGAAACCTATGTTACTGGGCACGCAGGTCAATGCCCACAAAGCTGGCTTTGCTTATTTATATAGAGTGAGAGCAATTTAGTAGATTTCAGCCCTCTTACTAGTGGAGCAACCTTGAACAAATAAATCTTTTACCCTATCTGTGCCTCCATCTGGTCAGAATTTGGTTTCCACTGTTAGTCTTTTCCTCTGCGGGACTCAGTTTCCAATTGCACAAATCCAGAGCAACACCTCCTGTTCCACCCGGCTGTGGTGAGATACTGAAGCCCCTGCTCTTTTCAACACAGCTCAGCCCCTTAAGGGAATATTCCTTGAAATTACCCATCTTCAGAATCAGCCTGATGCATCCTCCCCCCAAATTTCCATTAAAATACTCATAAAAAAACATGAAATGGAGAAAATTCACAACAGCAGGGACATTATGGATAATAATCCACCATATGCCAGAATCCAGGGGAGGGATCGTGGCTGTAGCATCAACAAAGTTGCAGTAAGCACAGCAGGCCTGGCTGCAGCTGGCTTCTTCCAGCAAGGCCCTGGGGCCCTGTGTCCACCTGGGCTGTAGCCACTTCAGACATTTGGATTGTCTGAAAAAATATGCTTAATTTCAACAGCAGTTTCCATCTCCAGAGGAGCTAGGGGTGCCTCTCCTTCACCCCCTTTGCAGTCACTCTTCCTCCATCCTGCACACCAGGGAATTACTGGGACTAGCCCTGAAGGAGCCCAGTTTATCCTTCCACCCTCCCCCAACTGCCTGTCATCTGGTCGCACTGGTCTGCCCCCCTGCAGTCTCACCCTTATCCTACTCTGGGCTGCCTCTCCCTGGGCCAGTATCCCAACACTTTCCTTTGTGCCCTTTAGAATTCCATGCCCTGCCCTGTTCAACCAGTCTCAGGGTGGGCCTCCTGCTCCTGTCTGAGCAGCTGGACTCTTTCCCCAGGATGGCCTTCTCAAGTGGCTGGTACCGCCGCTGCTTCCTCACCCCCTCCCACAGGGCAGATAGGGAGGTCAGGTTGTGCTAACCAGAACCCACTCCTCCCTGCGATAAAGGCCCCAAGGTCAGGAGTGAGGTGACTTAAGAGGGAGGACCGGCCAGCAAAATCTTTAGATGTTTTACTTCCACACAGCAGTCCTCAAGCGATGGGAGTATGTGACATCTCAAGTCAAACCCCACCTTCCAGTCCCCGCTCTCTGTCCCATTTCTTGCCTAGACAGAGCAATGACTAACCACACCCCAACTGCAAAGAAAAGGAATCTTCATTGTGAGAGCTTGCAACCCCTGTCTCAGTCCTCTGATGTTTGAGAGACCAAAATAGAATCCCTTTGTCAACCAAGATGGTCCCTAAGATGAAGGAAACAAAAATTACCTACGGGTGGAAGGTTCAGGGCTTGGCTGGAGTAATGACTTCTTAAATTTCTAGGCTATAAGATGGGAAGCCCGCACACTGTACTCCAAGCTTGAATCATTGTACACAGTTATGACTCAATAAAAAATAATTAAAAAAAAACAAAAAAAAACCAAATGGACTCTGAAGGGCCTTAAAAGTCTCTGCACACTGTATGAAAATAAACATAATGTTTCCATTCAAAAAAAAAAAAAAAAAAAGAAAAGCTGACCTTGCTTTTCTCCCTAAAGATGGGAGCTGTCAGGCAAATTGTCAGAACCTTTCCACCTTCCCAGCCCTGATTAGACAGAGGGCAGGCCTTACAGACATTCTTTCCTGACAAGCAACTGCAGACCAAGCCAGGTTCAGTTTATAGTAAACAGAGACGCAAACTGTCTTTGTTTTCTAGAGTTCTCCTTTTGACCTAAAAAGTCAAATTCCACCTCGTTTTCATGCCACTGTCTCTTCCCACCCTAGCTCTGCTCCACACCATAGGGACCGTGAGTTAACGTTTGTGGAGACTCAGCCCACACAACCAAGCTTTGGCCATTCCCCCCACAACAACTGCCCCTTGGCCATCACTGAGCCTAGGTGTGCACACAGACATTTAGAGAATGGGGAAGAGGCTCTGGAGAGGTCCACACTGTTTGGACAGGGAATTCCAGGATGCTGAGTCTCAGAATGTTTCAGGGGGTAGGAATGAAGAGCATGAGCTGCAGGTTTCTGCCTTGCAGGGGTGGGCAGCCAGGCAAGGCTAGAGTGGGGCCTGTTACGGTGGACCGCAGGGGAGGGTGGTCCTGGCCCAGTAGACAGGTGGCTGTCACCTGAAGGGGTTCTCCTGTGGGGCAGAAGGCCAGCCACTGAAGAGAAGCCCAGAGCAAGGGTCTGGTTCAACGTGTGCAGGCAAGGCAAGGTTCTCCCAGAGGGAGGAGCTTTGTATTTTTAATTTTTTTTAATTTAGAGGGACATAATGAGCAATAAACCAAACAGTTTCATTTATGTAAGAAAAAATTGGTAGTTTTTTATGAAAAACAAGTATGGATTTACTCTCTCCAAGTAATGTATTAATGGTTTTCAAGTTTGGACACAGAGTGAAATCAGCCAGGGCTCTTCAGAACACAAACAAACATAAGAACAAATAAGCAAAAGACCCTAAGGCCCGGTACCATTCAGGAAGATTTGAATGAATTGGTCTGAGATGGAGTCTGGGCAGTGATAGTCTTTAAAAATCTCTCCTAGGTATTAAAATTGTTCATCTAGGATTTCAATCCTAGAGTATAAATTGTCAGCAATTTCTAGTCTTTTATTTATTTTTTTGTTTTGGCCAAATTCTGATGAAGGCAAATGTATCTTGTTTGAATCCGCCATGTCTCTGATTACTAGTGAGGACAATAGGGTTTTTGTTCGTCAATAGCCATCGTACTGTACCCTTTGCCTGCCTTTCTGTGTGGGTGTTTGTCTTTTCATTCTTGATGATACAAATTAATCCTTGGTTGTGAAATTAATTGCAGATATTTTCTTTTATTCACGTGTCTTTTTGTCTACTCCTTTGTACATTAAGAAATATCAACTATTTCTTATAAAAAATAAAAGTGGGCAGGCAAAAGGCTGGGTTCTCCCAGAGGGAGGAGGGAGCCTCTGAGCAAGAGTCCAGGATGGCTTACGTGCTCTGCTCAGTCTACCTGTGGGGGAAGGTGAAGCACAGACCAGAGGCCGAGAACCAGGCTCCCATGGAGGCCACCAGGCCCTGGCTTGGTTAGTGCCACCGGGAGCTTATAGGGTGGTGTGGCAGGGAAGGGATAGGCAATGTGGGGCCCAGTGCTCAGAGCATGGCCACTTGATGCTGGATCTAAAGAGTGTGGCCACCATTTCAACCCCATCCCCACCCTGCCAGTGAGATTGCTGATGTCTGCTGACCTGGCTCAGATGCTCCCAAGCACTGGGTAGGAAGAGAATGGGAAATAAAGCAGGACAAGAGGGAATGTTCTTGAGTAATGACCAGCTGCAGGAAGGCCAGAGCTGTGCTGGCCAGTGTCCAGCCACTAGTCCTGGCTGGCTAACTGGGCACTTGAGGTCTAGCTAGTCTGCAATGAGACGTGCTCAAGTGTAAATGACACGAGATTTTGCAGAGTGAGCAAGAAACCAACAGAAGGCAAACATCACATTAATACAGTTTATTACAGAGGGGCTCCGTGAGCTCTCACCTAATGGGCACGAGGTAAGGGCACAGGGCACACCTCCTGGGTGAGAGCTCAACTACAACTTGGACTTTACTAACAAGTGCAAACAATGTAACTTAATGAATTGTATCTTCACGTTCATCTGAAATTTTTAAAAAAGGAAACCATGAAGAACAGAGAAAAAAAATCATAATTGAAAAGAGAATGATAAGTTTAAAAAAATCCATGAAATCAAATGATAATTCTAAGAAGTTTATATCAATTACATGTCAAAGGGATCCTATGGTTGTGCAGATTGCTTTAGTGAAACACATTACTAAAATTAACTTTACCTGTTTCTTTTTACTTTTTCAAATATAGCTGCTAGTAAACTTAGAACTCCCTATGTGGCTCACGTTGCATTTCTGTTAGATTGTTCTGTAGACTTTCTCCAACTAAAGAGAGAGAGCATGGGAGGATGAGGAGATAAAGGAAGAGGAAGGTGAAGGAAGAAACAGGATGCTTTTCACACGAGGAGCTTTTCCCAACAAGCCATCACGAGTTTTATGCCTGGACTCCCGTCAGGGATCAAACAAATCACTGCTACGTGTACTAGTTCACTCTGTGTTCACAGCAGCCCTGCAAAGTTTCTCTTACTATTATTCCCACATTACTGACAAGGAAACTTAGGAAGTAGAATCTGGGAGGAGGCAGGCTGGGCAGTGTGTGGAAACAGGAAGACCATCAAAGTCAAGTTCTTACCCTTGACAGCCTTTAGCCTTCCTCGACATGCAGCCCATGCTAGAAGCTTTATATATGTTATTGCTGACTTTTCCAACAATCTCTGGGCAAAGGGCTACATTTTTAGAGACTTCTCCTTATTATTGATTTGTGTATATTTTTTCAATATTGATGTGTGTATCTCTTTTTCTTTTTTTCTTTAGTAGAGAGCTCATGGTTCGATGTCTCTAGATCAGACCTCTGACTCCTCTTCCAGCCTTCTGTGGTATAGTTGAAAGATGTCAGAGCCTCTGAAATCCTAGCTCAAGAAAATTGGATGGGACCTAATCGGCTGAACAGACAAGGCTGCAAATTAATCTTGACATGGGAAGTTATCAAGAATCTGCAACAGAATTTCTAAGCTGTCAAAACAGTTCAATATGCATTCACTTAGGGCATGGGGGATTAAAAATTCCAATTCCCTACCAGACACCAGTAATGAGTGGAGAAAATGAATGGGCTGCCATAGACCTAATATGATACTTATTGTCACTGGAATAGCACAGGGTACAAACAGCATCCTCTCCCGTGGCAGGCTGGGGAGTGCAATTGATTTTGACCTGCCTTTTTGTAGCAGGCATTGGGGAGGTCACTTCAGGATAGGACCTCCACGTTTGGCGTTGCTTTGCCTTCTTAACACAGCAGGGGTCCAGTCCCGGGCCTAGTCAAGTCCTCCTGGCTTTCCTTGGCACTGCCCAGCAGCACCAGCTGCCTGCAAGACAGGCAGTGGCACCAAGGGCTTCTGCAGCACCTTAGCCGGGCCCAGCCGAGGGGCTGAGGCAGGGACACACATCCCAGAAACTATGTTAGATTCATTTTCTGGGTCAGCCATAGCAAAGTAGCACAATCTGGGTGGTTTAAACAACAGATATTTATCGTCTCACCATTCTGGAGGGGAGACATCCCAATCAAGGTATTGGCAGGGTGGTTCCTTCTGAGACTGTGATCAAGGCTCTGTTTCAGGCCTGGCCCCTGCCTCCTGATGGCCTGTGGCAGACTTGGCTTCAGCTCCATCAGCACAGTCCCAGCCTTCAACTTCACACGGTGTTCTCCTTGTGTGTCTGTCTTGGTTTGTTTCTGTTGCCCAAGCTTCCCATTTTCACAGGACACAGCCCTGCTGGATCAGGGCCCACCCTCATGACCTCATCTCCACTTGATCTTTTCCGGTAAGGGCACACCCACAGATAATGGAGGTTAGGACTTCGGCATCTTTGCAGGAGAGGGGGGGTGGCATAATTCATTCCATAACATCTGGGGCGCCTGGCATTCCTTGGAAAACAGTTATACCCCTGACCGAGAGTCTGGCCAAGGGGAAGAAGTCTTCTGTTCCCTTAACTCATCCCTGCTATAGACCTGGCTTTGCCCTGGGACCTGCTGTA
Source organism: Perodicticus potto (assembly GCA_963574655.1). Classification (NCBI taxonomy): domain Eukaryota; kingdom Metazoa; phylum Chordata; class Mammalia; order Primates; family Lorisidae; genus Perodicticus; species Perodicticus potto. The sequence continues at coordinate 9,381 of CAUYRH010025773.1, forward strand.
GGGTGGCAGACAGTGGGTTGGGGCAGGCAGTACCCTTTTGTCTACTGACTCCCTTGTCCTGGGTCCCTTGGAAGGAGATGTCCTGAGGCCATGGTTGTCTCACTCTGCATTTCTGTCATGGCTCAGGCACCAGGAAGAGGCAGGACACGGCTGCCTCTGTTCCTATTCTTCCCTCACACCCACGTGCATGGCCAGACTCTGCCATTTATCAGCTATGTGCCCTTGAACAAGTTCTTTGACCTCTTCCAGCCTGACTTCGAGAAACCAGCTCCCACTGTGTGAGGAACACAGCAGACGGCAGTCTGAGCACCATCACTGCCGGGAACCATTTCTTCTGCCCAACGACATTCACAGCTGGCTGCAGACTCTGTAGCAGAGCAGATCCCCATGGGCGTTTGAGCTCCAGAGGCAAATGCTGGACTGAGCAGCCCTAGAATGGGGACCACACAAGTCGGGATGGGGAGGGGATGCGTATTAATGCAGACATTTGAACTCTAATAAAGAATTTAGTTCATCAGAATCTACCAGAAAGAAAAAGGCGCTCAGCCCAATCTTCCAGGACCCAGTGAGAGCACTGCTTCAGTAAACCTGGCTTTGATGTGTGCGTGTTCTTCCCTCTGTCTCTTGGAGAGAGGGTGTGATAAAAAGGAAGCGAGAAGGGCAGAGGAGGCAGAGCAGGGGAGAGGAAGAGAAGCAGGGAGCAGAGCAGAGGGCGAGGTGGACAAAGAGCAAATGAGAACAGTGTATGCTTCTCTTCCTGGAGCGCACTTTCACCTTCTCTGATTAACCCCTCTTAACAGTCTGATTTGTGAGTTACTCCCCAACCTCAACTCCAGCTCAGCTTAAAGCGCCTCCTCATTGCTTCCACCATGCTGTGTCTCTCCCTGGAAGTCCCTGTCACTCCCTACTTGTCTGTGCCTGGGCCTGCCCCCCACTGCACAGTGACCTGCTGTGGGGTAAAGATGCCGCCTTCCTAGCTACATGGCAGGTGCTCAGAAATTCGTGGAATGCTGCCAGGGACTCCCAGGGACCAGTGACACACAAGCTCAGCTCCATCACCCTCTCAGAGATTCCGTTCTCCTAAGTCACCCATGCCAGCCTACACCCTATGAGCAACTGGAATCCACACCAGACCCGGGGCCCTCCAGGGATCCTCATGTTTCTTGCACCTGGGCTGACTCCACACTCTGTGTGCAGGAAACTGGGGTGACAAAAAGAGGGGGCTGTCCTTTGAGAGGGGAAATGCACACTAGCTATGGAAAATTCATTAAGTCAATGTGTTCAATGCTGCTGTCTTGAAGACTTAGCGTTCCCACCTCTGAGATGGGAGTGAGTGGTTGGATTAGACGTCCCTAATGTCCTTCACCAGCAGCGCCTCTGTACTGACCAGGCCACTGTGTCAGTTGTGCAGACTATGCCCGACACACAGGCACCCAGCTGAGGAAGCAGGACTTGATGGCAGGTTAGTGCCTGCTCCCCATTTTCTAATTCATAGGCCCCAGAGGAGCCATTTTCTCATTTGTTCACATAAGGGAGATTTTCTTCTAATTCACAAAAAGATGTTATGTGGGCTAGCAAAAAGCAGTGGGTCAGGATCATTCCTGTTATAGTGACCAACTGTAATAGGAATAATCTAGTAGCAATTTATATCCAAGTGTGGGAATAGGAAGCCCATGTTAGAATTAAGATTCTTTTTCCTAGAACTTTCCTAGGATGTTCGAGAAAGCTTGGCTCTGAGGTTATATTCCAAAAGATGGCATAACCTCATCAGGCCAGTCTAATTCAACTTTTATGTAACAAATTTATCAGTTGATTTTCAGTTTCCATGGACTCCCAGATTCAAGGTCACAATCCTGAGCATGCCCAGATGAACCCAAGGTGCAATCACAGGTGGAACTTATATGCTCAAACCTAGGAGCACAGGGGACTGAATTAAGAAGCAGACACTGCAGGCAGGATCCAGGATCCAACCAGATCAAATCTTATTGTCATCTCATCCCAAAATCCAATCAGTTCAGCCTCATTACCCTCTGACTACAAAACCTGCTCCAGCTCCCACACAGGGAACCAGATTTGAATTCAACTCCTGTCTCCTTGTTTTTGCTGCCTGGCAATAAACCTACACAGAAACCCAATGCTTTTGTGTTTGCCTTTCCATTGGATGCAGACACGTGAACCCAGTCAAGTTCAGGTTCAGCATTTTCTTTTCCCTGGGTCTTCAGAGTGTATCAGGAGCCAGAGAGGCCCTCCCAGTGACAACTATCACTAACATCCCAACACGTGTTAAGGCCCCAGGTTCACCATGCTGGCCTTCTCATGCCTCCTTGTCCCTACATGGTAGGACCACAGAACCCAGATATTTGGCCAAACACTGGTCTGAATATTTCTGTAAAGGTATTTTATAGATGAGAATAATGTTGAAATCTTGAGTTAAGTGGATTATCCTCCACAGTGTTGTTGGTGTCATTCCAACTGGGTCAAGGCCTTAAGAGAAAGAAGGCTGAGGTCCCTCCAAGAAGTGGGAATTCTGCTGGCAGACTGCCTTGAGCTAGATCACCTCTGCCCTGAGTCTCCAGTCTGTTGGCCTTCCCTACAGATTCTGGGTCCACTGTTTCCATAATCACATAAGCCAGTTCCTTAAAATCATTGTCCCTTATGAGCATGCTCATCCCCCCCACGCCCTATCTCTGTCTCTCTCTCACTCTCTCTCTTTCTCTCTCTCTCTTACACACACGTACACACACACACACACACATATTATTGGTTCTGTCACTCTGGACTGCCCCAACTAGTACACCCTATTTGTAGATTGTCTCTTTCTCTGACTTAATTTATCCTTCTCTGTCTTAATTTTGTGCCCTTCTAGACTCCATTTTATGTCTTCAGACAGAAGTCACCTTCAGAAGGGTGTGTGCTAGGAGACTGAATTAAGGAATTTTGATGGTTTTCGCTCTAAGTAGGTTTCTCTACATCTTTTAATGTCAAAAATCCCAACAGAATAACAAGGCTGAATTAAGAAAGTTAGGGATAGAGGAGCCCATTGGCCTGTTTGATGACACGTCTCACTCCTGGGGTTGCTCTGTTCATTGAGTCTCAGCATCAGCTGAGCCAGGAGAGCCACCCATGCCCACTACTCAGACCAGTGGCTGCTGAGAAAATCTGCTTGCACCTGGCTTGGATAGCAGCACACGTGACTGCTCAGACTCCACTCCAACTGAGCCTGGTTGGAGTGTTGCACTAACTGAAAACTGGATAAATCAAGCATCTCAGACATTTGACTCGTTTCTGGAAGGGCCCATCCTACTTACAAAATCCCGCCTCTGAACCCATTCTTCCAAGTAGAATTGAATGACATCGGGGGCAAGTAGCCAAGGAGGAAAAGGTGGGGCTCTACCTGATGCTGGGCTAGAAGCTCAGTGTGGGTAGACGTGCCTCAAGAGCTCTAGGACCCAGTGCAGGGCCTGACACAGATTGATCCTGAAGTAAAATTCTGTCGTCTCAGGAAAGGGGAAGGCATCTGGAACCTCGAATGAGCCAGGACCCATTTACTACACAGCCACAAGGCATTGAGGCAACATGTGTCTAGTCTCCATTGACAAATTTAAATCCAAACTTTAGGGGTTGCCATCTGGTCAGAGCCATGACTTGAATATAGACCATTTGCTTTCAAATCCCAAGCTCTGAGAGGGAAGGAGGGGCCTAAGAAAAGGGCTGGGGTGTTCTTGAAGAAAGAGGCCTTACATACTTAGTAATAATTTGCTGGAACAGAACCATGCAAATGTTGTCTCCAGGCCAATTATCTTCCCACTGAGAAAAAACTCCTATCTCCAAATGTGGTTTTGTCCCCCTAACTCTGGTGCCAGTTCCTCTGGAAAGGACATGAGGACAGTTCAGCTCCACTCTACAGACTTCTTCTGGCAGCTCAAAGTGTCATCTTCATACATAAACTTGGTTGCAAATTTACAAGCAACCTGCAGGTTTGTAAAGAAAGCATAGCTTCTTTATTTTCCACAAGTGATCTAAGGAAACTCATCCAACTTAATAATTTAAAATAGTCTCTTTAGAGAATTCCACATGTTTGGGATAAATTCTCTCCATTTTATATTCCTTTCATCTTGTTTGTCTCCATGAAGGCGTCTGGTTGTGTGGGAGAGGTGGTTTGTGTAACCTAAGGAGATGGAATAGACCTCAGGTCCATGCAGTGACCTTCCTCTAGACCTTTCCAACTCCTCCTGTCTCTATGATAACACCTGACTGATAGGAGCCCTGCTGGCACCAGAGGCTGAAACCTGTCCTTTTGGCCCTATCCAACTCAACCCTCTCTAGGGCCATTTGTCTCCTGAGATCTAGCCAGGGTACCAAGGCAGTTCTTTGTCAGGTTGGTTGGCATATAACTTACAGCTGCAGCACCCAGCAAGTCTGTCTCAGGCTCTAAATCCCATGACACCCCAAACCAGGCTCAGCTGGAGTGGAGTCTGGAACAGAACCACAGTACTCCTCAGAGGACTCTCAACCACCCAAACTTCTCAGCCAACAGCTAATTTCTGTAATCTTCTAGGGAGACCCAGGAAACACTGGAGACTATCTTCACCCCCTCCAAAGAACCAAGATAGTCTTTAAGGGAGTAAATGTAATCCTACTTCAGTTGGGAGAGAGAGACATCGAGAGTCAATCTCTTCCCTGCCTCAGACTGCCTTGCTCTACCACAATTCTCTTGGGGTCAGAAGGAGCCAGCTTTCCACTTCCTCATCCTGTCTCATGAAGACAGCCCCTCTATCGTATATTAATACTTCTATTGGTGGCATTTGCCCTCCCCTTTCCCTGGAGCTTTGGTGGTGGAATGGCTGCCAAGAAACTTAATTTATAATAGAGAAGAATGACAAATGCATCAGTCTGGTACTTTCAAAAGATGGCCCCATTATAGAAGAATGCAAGTTCCTCTGGGCAAACTACCAGACTGATGGAAGATCATGCTTCTAGCCACAGGTGCTCTTAACACCTCAAATACAGGAAAACAGTGGGTAACAGGGATGACTGAGATGCCAGAGAGAATTTATGTCTTGTAGCAAGGTGAACATTTGTCTTTTTCCTGAGCAAAAAGCTATATTTTTTAGTTTGTCAAGAGAGTCTTGTGGCTTAGTTCCTAGTGTGGCATCCCCAAAAGATAGTGTCCTGAAATGTGTTCCTTTTTCAGGGACATTTTGCTGGCAGCGGTCAAGAAAAAATGCTACCTGGCAATATTCCTGTGCTCAAGCCCGATGCTTGACCTGGGAGGCTCATTTGCCAAGGTCATGGCCCTGGTTCCCACATGGAATGAGAAGAATCTGGTTCCAGGACCACAGGCTGGCTTCGTGGGGTGGGACAGTTGGAGCAGATGCCTGAGCTTTTGGTGTCAACAGGGAACGATATGAGAGTGCAGCTGACTCAGCAGTGTGAGTTACCACCACAGAAACACACAATGTAAAACTCACATTCAACCATTGTGGGAGCCATAATTTATAACCTGAGGCTCATGAATAGAGGTCTTCAGGGAGTCTATAAACCTGAATCCATCAACAAAATATGTGCATGTGTGTGATGTGTGTTTATGTGTCATAATATTGTTTGCTTTGCTTTTCTAGACACTCATGTGAGTATGGGACCTGCACCAGGTTACAATGAAATAAACTGAATGTAAAGAATTGGTTACATCCAATGAATGGAAATGCTGAAAACCAGCATTGTACAATGAGGCAACAATCCAGAAATCAGAAGCTGCTGGAAACCACTAGCACTCAGAGGTTGAAGGGACAAAGGAGAAGGGTGCTACTCAGGCCCAAACAAGCCAGTGTGGTGGGAGCTGGGACCAGGTGGTAAAGGAATCTCAGGACATGGAAGAAGCACAGGTGACCTACCTTGTTTTCTCCCTTCATCCTGTCCTCCAGTCTCCCACCATTTCTCTCCATTGGTTTAGCATGCCCAGAAGTCAGCTGGGTTAGGAGCCTGAGAAATGCAGGCTGCAGGCTCAGCTCCTGGATATAGAGCAAAGACGGAAAGGGAGGATCTGAGAGCAAGTCTGTCTCAGGCTCTAAATTCCATGACTGGAACAGAACCACAGTTCTAAAAGGATGTGGTGCAAAAGAATCACGCACAGGGGTTGTCTTCAGGGAGGCCAAATGATCTATTTTGTGGTCCAACTTCTGTTCTTAATTGATTAAGTGATTTAATCAAGCCACTTCTTATTTTGGTCTGAGAATGTGCTTCTTCTTGGGCTTGGGAAGGAAAGTGGGGAGAGTTAAATCCTGTAATACTCAAAACTGCCATGGGTCCATAAGAAAGAATGTCTTGGAAGCACCCAACAGGTCAGAGACCTGCTATTAAAATCTCTAGTCCCTCTGCTTTGAGATGCAAACCAGCTGCCTGGAGAGGGGCCTGATCTGGACCTGAACAGTAAATTACATAGCAGGTAGGTAATTACAATGGTACACCTGAAATTACCTATTTAACACCAAAAAAGTAGAAATAAGGGAGGAGGAATAGGGAAACAAACAAACAAATAAAAAAGATGTAAGACATTCAGAAACAAACACCAAAATGGCAGATGTAAATTCTAGCTTTTCAATAATGATACTAAATGTAAATGAATTAAATGCTCCAACCAAAGACAGAGATTGGCGGAATGGATTTTACAAAGCCGTATTTCAGCTATATGCTCTCTGGAGGAAACGAACTTTAAATTCAAACCCCAAAATGAGTCAAAAGTAAAAGGATGAAACAATATATGCCATGCAAATAGGAACCATACGAGGGCTAGACTAGCTCTACTAATATCAGACACAGTAAAGTTTAAGACAAAAAAATGTTGCTAGAGACAAATAAGGCATTTTTTAATGATAAGAAGGTTAATCCATCAGGAACTCATAACAGTTACAATCCTATATGCGCTTAACAACAGTTAAGTCTTATGGTGTCCAACTTCCCTAAGAGCATGATTCTGTGAGTAACTCCATACTAGCTGTGCAGAGAGGCCCCATGGAGAAGTCGACAGCGGGAAGTGATTCTCCAGAAAAATGACACCAGTCAGGCTATTCACCCCCTCTCCAGCCAGCTGAAGACTCAGACATCATGAAGCTGAGATAAGCCATCGCTGCTGTACCTATACAAATTCCTGACCCACAGAATCAAGAGTGCTGTGGTATGAATATTTGTGTTCCTTCCAAAATGCATATGTTGAAATTTAATCCCTAAAGTAATGATATTAAGACGTGGAATCTTTTAGCAATGGTTAAGTCAGGAGGACCCTGCTCTTGTAATGGGATGAATGCCCTTATAAAACGGCTGGGAGGACCTAGCGAGGGCCTTTTGTCCCTCTGCCTTGAAAACACAGATCAGGCCCTCACCAGACTCTGATCCCAATGCCACCTTTCATGAAGCTCCCACCCCCCATTACTGTGAGAAGTAAATGTCTGTTGTTTGTAAATTACTCGGTCTCAGATATTTTGTTATGCCAGTGCCAACAGACTGAGATTTTGAGATAGTTTGTTATGCAAATATCGGTAACAAAGACAGGAAATGCCTAAGAGTTTGTTTCACTATCTTCAATACCTTTGTAGTGGCATGGGTATATACCAGGCAAAGTAGACTCTAAGGCCAAAAAAAAAGGAAAAGAAAAAGCTTGCAAAAGATAAATTGGGTGATTTTATAATAAAATGGGCAAACTTATACTAAAATATTTTTTGTTATTTATCTAAAATTCAAATTCAATTTGGCATCTTTTATTTTTATTTATTATGTCTGTCTGGAAAACCTAAATGTATAAAATTTGGACAATGCAATCAACTTTATTTTGTTTATATCTATTAAGCAGTGCATCCCCCAAACTATAAAATATGCATTCTTTTGAAGTGCATAAAGAAAATATACCAAATTGACTTAATGTTAGTCTATAAAACAAATCTCAACAACTTCCAAGTAATTGAAATTATATTAAATATATTATTTGATCACAGAAAAATAACTAGAAAACTTCCAACTATTTGAAAATTAAGCAACAAACTTGTAAGTAACCCAATTATGAAGTTTAAGAAATATTTTGAACTGAGTTATGATAAAATTATGACATCAAAACTTGTGGGACACAGCTAAAAATCATTCTTAGAGGGAAATTTACAATCTTAAATATATAGCTTTTTTTTTGAGGCAGAGCCTCAAGCTTGTCACCCTGGATAGAGTGCTGTGGCATCACAGCTCACAGCAACCTCCAATTCCTGGGCTCAAGCGAGTCTCCTGCCTCTGCCTCCCAAGTAGCTGGGACTACAGGCACCCGCCACAACGCCCGGCCATTTTTTGGTTGCAGCTGTCATTGTTACTTGGCAGGCCCGGGGTGGATTCGAACCCGCCAGCTCAGGTGTACGTGGCTGGCGCCTTAGCCCGTTGAGCCACAGGTGCTGAGCCTGTAGGCAACATTTTTGGTTGCCTGTTTTTGTTAAACTCTTTCTTAATTTGGCAGATGGTTATATTTTCTCAACCTTAGTACTTGGAAAAGCCAGTAATACATAATAAGCTGTTGGTAGTTTATGTGAGATTTTTCATTCTTCATAATATTCATATGAAGTTAAAAAGTTGCTAATTATGAGATGCACATACTTAAATTCTCTACTTTTATTGATTTTTCAGTCTGTCCTCATCTCATTATAAATTGTTAACATAGACTTCTAAGGGATTCTAAGAATAAACAGTGCTCTTTCATAAAAAGATTTCTCAGTATCCGGATTGGTAGAGTGGGCTTAAATAAAGTCTTTAAATTTATTTATTTATTTTTTTTGTAGAGAAAGAGTCTCACTTTATCGCCCTCGGTAGAGTGCTGTGGCGTCCCACAGCTCACAGCAACCTCCAACTCCTGGGCTTAGGCGATTCTCTTGCCTCAGCCTCCCGAGTAGCTGGGACTACAGGCGCCCGCCACAACCACAACACCCGGCTATTTTTCTGTTTTGCAGTTCTGCCGAGGCTGGGTTTGAACCCATCACCTTCAGTATATGGGGCCGGCGCCCTACTCGCTGAGTCACAGGCACCGCCCAAGTCTTTAAATTTTTAATTGGGCTACTTTTTGACTCCAGGTTTGTTGTAGTAGAAGAGATGAATGTATTTTTTTTGTTGGTCAAATGGTGTATGTATAGAAAAATACTCTAGTAAGGAATATATTAACTATTGATTGATTTGGATCTTGTTGATCAATCACTTTTATGACTATCTTAGTTACTCTACTTATCACTAACGATCAATTTATTTTATTTGAATGGAAACTGGGACCAAATAAAAATAAATTTTAGATTTAGGAGAAATTAGAGGAATATTTAGCCAATATTTTTAGATCTTTCTGCTTATACAGAACTGTTTCTTATGAATCAGTGGTTTTCTTTTATAAATGGAACATTCAGTGAGAATGTTGATCCCGCATTTGCCCATAGTTGTGGTTAAGCTTAACTTACAGATCACCAGTAACGAAATCATTTATCATTCACTGTTTATTTCAAGCTCTAGTTTGAAATTTCTTGATGTAGCTGGTTATACCAATTACCATTAATAAATTAAAAATTATTTCAAAAAATGCTGGACTTTCATAAATTTATATGTTATAAAAGAAGGCTAATGTGATAGGTTAGTGGGAGAAAATTTTTTAGCCTGATAGTTAGCTTTTGGGATATTTCAGTAGAAGAATAATTAATGCTTTTGATATTTTGCTAGTTATAACATATTAGATATTTGCTACTTAGATATTTGCTATTAGATTTTGCTACTTATAACATATTATAGATATTTTAACATATATAAAGTATACCATATTTTATGGCATTTAAGGCTAAACTTAATAGTTCTGTGATTTCATGGCATTTATTTATTTATTTATTTATTTTGAGGCAGAGTCTCACTTTATTGCCTCCAGTAGAGTGCCATGGCATCATTGCTCACTGCAACCTCAAACTCTTGGGCTCAAGTTATTCTCTTGCCTCAACCTCCCGAGTACCTGTGACTACAGGAGCCCGGGTATTTGTAGAGGCAGGATCTTGCTCTTGTTCAGACTGGTCTCAAACTTGTGGCTCGGGTGATCTGCCTGCCTCAGCCTCCCAGAGTGCTGGGATTAGAGGTGTAAGCTACTGTGCCCGGTCCTTTCTGGCTATTTTAATTGTTTTCTAAATGATTTACACTTTATTATGTTCCTCCTCTTTGTAATCTATCCCTCAAAGTGCTAAATTAATTTTCTTATAAGACTGTTTTCTGGATATGTATACATAACCTTCTTATATGAAAGCTCTACCCATTGCTTCTAAATTACAGTTCTAATGTCTTGACTTGCTGTATAATTAGGGGGATCTGGGTTATCCCAGAGCTACCACTTAACTAGTATGTAATTAATTTATTTCTCCAACAAATATTTATTGATGATTTACTGTTTGCTTGTTATTTTCTAGGGGTTGAGGATATAGTGATGAACAGAACAGATGAGCTCCCAATCTTACATTCTAGTGTTTACTGTCTCGATACCTTTCCCATGAACACAACCAAGGATTCAGCAACTGCCTCTTACTTTATTTTCTCTCATTAATTATACTGTAAGCCCCTGGAAAGGAGATACTACATGTTAGGTTTCTGTGTGTCTAGTTCTATGATATCACAGGATTTTCACAAAATTATTGTGATCATAATAGGCTAATCTCAATTATTTTTCATCGTTAAGACTTTGATTTAAAAAAAAAAACTTTGATTTTTAAAAATTATTACTCATTTGAATTATCAGATAACACTGCAACACATTTCAGAACAATTAAAAAGATGTATTATCAATTAAAAAATTTAAAAATGTAAAAAAAAAGAGATGTATCATAATGGGATTTATCAGATAATCATTTACTACCTTGATTGTTTTCTACTAGAAATTTTTCAATTTTTTTCCAGGTCTTATTGAATTTGAAGAATGTGACCCTGCTAGTGCAGTTGAAGGTAAGTCAACTAGTTGTAGCATGCTATTACACACGGCTTAGTATCTTCTGTTCATTGAATAAGCAAGGAAGGACTGCTATTTCATTGGTATCAGCATACCTAGGGAGTAATGTAAAAATCTGAATGTAACAGATGCTAATTGTTAGTTATTAATAATAAATAAACAATAGATTTGCAAAAATTAGTATATTAGATTATATATTCTAAAAGATTAAATATAATACGTATTTCTAAATATATACTGAGACTGTTTTCTTCATTAGCATTCTACACTAAGTAACAAAGTTAAGCTATCATTCAAAATGGGTGATGATTTGACTTTGTTCCGCAACCAGCATGACTCCTCTTTAGATAGGTGTTTTTTGTAGAATGAAACCCAAGAGATGCCCACTCTTTTGTTCATGTTTTATATATCTTACTTGAGAGCTACTAGAAATAATTTGAAAGCAATCTTCTGTTTTTTTCCAACCCCTTTGTAAGAATTTTGGGAAATGATTTATATAGTCTGAGAAGTTTATTATTAGAATAATCAGTAACCCTGGGATTTAGCCTTTTTACAGTGAACTGGCAGTTTGACTGAGAGCGGTAATTGTTTAAGTTGTCTGAACTTTAACTTTCTTTATTGTAAAATGAGGATAAGAATACCTATACTATGAGAATATGTAGTTGATTTTAAAAATACAATATGCTATACAAATGTGTGGTTTAGAGTGATAACAAATGAATTGCTATATGACACCTGGATTCTTGGTGTAGCTGTATTTCCTAATTGTAGAACAGCAACAACAGAACCCCTTGAATTTCTCCATCTGTAAGATGAAGGGTTAGGTGACCTAAGGTCTCTATTGCTCACTTTTCAAAGAGTAACCAATTAACTTCTAATGGGTGTGCTGTGTCATCTTTTTATTTAATACATTTATATATATATGTATATATATGTATATATATATATATATATATATATATATATAGTACAGACAGAGTCTGACTTTATTGCCCTCAGTAGAGTTCTGTGGCATCACAGCTAACAGCAACTTCCAACTCCTGGGCTTACTTGATTCTCTTGCCTCAGCCTCAGAGTAGCTGGGACTACAGATGCCTGCCACAATGCCTGGCTACTTTTTGTTGTTGTTGTTGTTGTTGCAGTTTGGCTGGGGCTGGGTTTGAACCCCCCACCCTTGGTATATGGGGCTGGCACCCTACCCCCTGAGCCACAGGCGCCACCCTTAGTACATTTATATTGTGAAACCCTCTAGAAGGGGACCATAATTTGACCTACATTTATAAAAAAAATCTAACAATGAATAATCTACTTTTGAAGTTTTAAGATATATATCCATATGTGTATGGACATACACATATCCATATGTGTTTGCCTGAGGTGACATAGGAAGACTTAGCAGAAGGAAAGAATTTCGTCTATCTTTTGGTGTATGATGTAATATTAATATAAGAAAAATCTAAACAGACTATGAATATGATTTAAATACTAGGATTTAGTGGTTAATAATTTTATTTTTTTCATCTAATTTTAACATTAGCATATATGAGCAAATTAAGTGACAAAATACTATATATAAGGTACGTTCATAAGTTCAACATATTTATTGGGAATAGTTATGATTTTGTAACAAATAAATTTATCTTAAAGGCATAAAACCAAGGAAAAGAAAGACTTTTGCTTTGCCAGGAATAATTAAAAAGGAAAAGGATGCAGAATCTGTGTAAGTATATTAAATATTGTCAAAATTTTTTTTATTTTTAGAAATGGTTAAGAATAAGACTTTTAATTTGGAAAGAAGTCTTTTGGATGTAACTCCAAGTATATGTCTAAGGGGTGAAAACTATAAGCTTACTAAATATATTTGCTGTTTCCCCTGGTTTTAGTTCAGTTTCTTATTAATTGTTTAAAAATTTTAAGACATTATAGATTAAAGTTTTAGTTTAAAATATTCTTATTTTATAAAATTATATATGCATATTTTTAATAGTTAAAAGTACACAGAAAGCCAAAAATTCATCAAAATTTTAATGCCTAAGTGAAAATCTCTGGTCAACTATTTGATAAAAATACTATAACACACAGTGATATATGTATACCTAAATGGAAAATGTTAAATGACAGAGAGTAGCTCTAACATGTTGTACCACTTATCATAGGTCATCATTTTTATTTTTGTATTTTTATTAATTTTATTTATTTATTTTTTGGAGACAGAGTCTCACTGCATTGCCCTACATGCAGTGCTCTAGCATCATAGCTCACAGCAACCTCATACTCTGGGCTGAAGTGATCTTTTGCCTCAGCCTTCTGGGTAGGCTTCTGCCACAGTGTCCAGCTAGTTTTTTCTCTTTTTAATAGAGATAGGTCTGGCTCTTGCTTAGGCTGGCTAGGTCATCATTTTTAGATGATAGTATTTGGTCCACTTACAAGTTTGATTTACCTGCTTTTAAAAATAAGAAATTAGCATACAAAATACATGGTAAGCATATAAGAAATTGAGCTAGTATTATTAGCTAAACAAAGTTTTACTTTGGCTAAACATTAGAACTACTTGGGAAGTTAAAATAAATGTACTCATGCCAGGCCCAACCAGTTAAATAAAGTTCTCTGGGCAAGAGACCCCAGTATAGTTTTTGTTCTGTTTTGTTGTAAGCAACTTGTTTAGTTTCCAATATACACTTGGGGTTGAAAATCATTAAGCTGTGATTATACAGAGACCAACTAGAATGAAAGGATTTTTTTTTTTCCATTTTTACTCAGTCCACTTAGACTGAAATGGCACTAATCAAAAGTTTTGTGATTTGTAGACCCAGTAACAGTGGCTGAAAGTTAGTTTAAAATCTACTTCTCTAGCATAATCAATGAAACTCTCAACAATTTAATATTTTGATGAGCACTAATATATACAACTTAAGAGAATAATTTGTGCTTTTAGTATCTTTGCCTCCTACATAGTTATATTTGTATTTGAGTTTCTCCTATTCTAAATGTTTATCTCTTTCCCCCTTCCAAGTGTTACTTGATTAACAAATTAACACCAAGTCCAAAGTGACTTATATCTTTAGTTATCTTTTCTGCAAATGTCTTGAGCATTTATGAAGGGGATATTTTGCTAAAGATGTGGAACAGAATCTTTTTTTATGATATTGGAAACATAGTGAAATACACATGATTGATTTGTAAGTAAATTTAAAAAATGTAGCCAGTTTATCTTTTAGTGGTTCTAGTGTAAAGAATGGCCTTAAATTAAAATTTTTTAATAATGTATGCTTTTCACCATGGTTCATGTAGGGAACTTAGAATATTTTTATATGCCATGTTTATAAAACAGTTTTTTATTATCATTGATTTTCCAATATGATCATTAAGACACTCACAATAACTTTTTACCAAAGAGAATACTAGAGTAGAAAGCCAGTGCTTGCTTCAACTGCCACACCATCATTACTTCCTTTCAAACTTGTCATTACTTTCTTCCATACTTCTTGGGAGGAAAAATGTTAGAATTCACTTTGCTTGAAATGCCAGAGGCTCTTGACATGTCTCTTCCTCATAGCCTAAAAGCTTTGAGATACTAGTGATTGTGAAAGATGAATCCTGCCCAGAGCTTCCTTTTCCTAGAGCCTCATCTGCAGGTCTCATGCAGCCCACTGTGATGGAAAATATAGATAAGTGCTTTCCACTAAGACTGAATCATCTAACTTAAAGCCAGAAAAGAAGCTGTTCATAACCTTAACTTACCTCTTTTTTATGTTTAAACTGTATATCTTAAAAAAATAAAAAGCAGAAGTAGAAATGTTCTAATGTCTTGGTTGATCTCTGAAAGGATTGAATTTATTATTATATCTTTTTGGAAATATTTTCTCAGAGTATGTGTGCTTTTTTTTTTCATATGATCTTCATCTGCCAGTAAGGAAGCTGTATTTCTTTTTTTCTTTTCTTTTTTTTTTTTTTGAGACAGAGCCTCAAGCTGTCACCCTGGATAGAGTGCGGTGGTATCACAGCTCACAGAAATCTCCAATTCCTGGGCTCAAGCGAGTCTCCTGCTTCTGCCTCCCAAGTAGCTGGGACTACAGGCACCTGCCACAATGCCCGGCCGTTTTTTTTTTTTTTTTGGTTGCAGCCATCATTGTTTTTTGGCTGGCCTGGGCTGGATTCGAACCCACCAGCTCAGGTGTACGTGGCTGGTGCCTTAGCCTGTTGAGCCACAGGCGCCGAGCCAGGAAGCTGTATTTCAAAACTTGCAATTTTTAAGTGACTTTCAAGTAGATATTAAGACACATGGGGTTGTATTTACCGTATCTTTTTGGTGTTTCAATTTGTATTAAAAGGAGCATGGCCATCTTTCTCGATTTTTTTTTTTTTTTTGATTCTGTTTTATCCTGTCATTAAGAAAATTCTTCAATTTGTAGGGTTTTCTGGTTTGTGTTTACTCTTTGGGTAGAGATTGCCTGTTTATGCAGATTTTGGTATGGGTGGAGTATTTTTTTTTTTTGTTGTTGTTGTTGTTATTTCTTACCTGAAATGCTTAGGACCAGAAGTATTGTCAAGTTTCGAATTTTTCAGATTTGAAATATTTGCAGAATACATCTAATTGGGTATTCCTAATCTGAAAATTTGAAGTCCGAAATGCTTTAATGAGCATTTCCTTTGAGCATCCTGTTGGTGCTCAAGAAGTTTTGGATTATGGAACATTTCGTTTTGGATTTTCAGATATGAGATGTCTAAACTGTATATGCATTAACTGTCCAAAGTCAATGGTCCAAATGTCTTTTAAATCTGTACGCTAGTTTTTGTGTATTTGTTTTAGAGTGTGTACATAGAAATTATTCTTATTACTCTTGTTCTCAGTGTCTTTAATTTTACATAGTTAAGTCTTCATGTTTTAGTTTTACATATTAAATAATAGTTTTCAGTAGCTTATATGCAAATTCAGCATTAAATGGTAGAATTCCAGTTCTAAAGTACATATTACTTTAGACTAGAAAGTTTTTTGGGTTTTTTTGTTTGTTTTTGAGACAGAGTTTCACTTTGTTGCCCTGGATAGAGTGCTGTGGCATCATAGCTCACAGTAACGTCAAACTCTTAGCTTGAACAATCCTCTTGCTTCAGCCTCCCAAATAGCTGGGACTACAGGCACCCATCATAGTGCCTGGCTAATTTTTCCATTTTTAGTAAAGATGGGGTCTTGCTCTTGCTCAGGCTAGTTTCAGACACCTGAGATCAAGCAATCCACCACCCTCAGCCTCCTAGAGTGCTAGGATTACAGGCATGAGCCGCCATTCCGGACTTAGAAAGTTATTCTAACTGGAGTCTGTTCATTTAAGCATATTTGGAGAACACTAGTTTTGACTTCTGTGTACACAAAAGTATGGAAAGTACTTCAGATAAAACTGAAGTGTTTAAAAAATTTTATTTTAAAATGTTATTTACCAATAAGTATAAATTTTTCCATTGGTGTTTTTAGACTACTTGCTACTTAATATTGACTTTTTTTTTTAAGCCAAGCAAGCTTTCTTCTTTAAGAGAATTTTTTAGAAACAGTCTACTTGAAGAATGAAAAACTGGAAAATCCATTAGAAAGTCTTATAGGACTGACAACTTTCTTGATACACATATTCATGAAAAAGAAGAACTTTTGAAAATAATCTGTGGAATACTTGTAAGCTGTTTGTATTTTATTTTGTCAGGTAATATACATATAGGAAAGCTAATCTTCATGATTTGATTTCTTTTAAATATTTTTATAGAGTTAAAATAAAAGTTATGTTTAAATAGCAAGCAGAATACTTTAAATATAGTATAATTACTAATAAATAACAAAATATTTCTGTTTTGTTGATTTTAATAGGGAATGCCCTGACGCAGATTCACTTGTAAGTAGATTTTAACTTTGATATAAACAATTTGAATTAGTAATTTTTACTAATAAAAACCTAGGATGTTTGAATTGAGTTGTTACCAACCAGGCTTTTAAAGAAAAATATTAACCCTGTTGTTGTAAATTCAATATTAAATTTTTTTACAGATGCATTTTTGTTTTTATGTTGTCAGATGCTTTTCTATTAAATAGAAAGTATTTCTAACTGCCTTTGAAAAGTGAATATTTTAAATTGGAGTGGTGTCATATCATATTGCTTTTTCTTGGGAAGCGTGCTAGATATCAAATCTGTGTATTTTGTTTTAAAATGTGGAGTTCTTACTAATTTATTCTTAGTGCTATTAAAATAAAGCTTTATGTGTATGCATTTAAAATTTCATGTAAGATTGTCGTTTTAGAAATAATGGCAACAACAACTGTGGTCATTACTTTTCTGGCTTTTTTTATTTGAAAGAATGCGTGTTTATATTTTTTGGTTAAATGTATTTCTTTTTTTTTTTTTTTGTGGTTTTTGGCAGGGGCTGGGTTTGAACCCGCCACCTCCAGCGTATGGGGCCAGCGCCCTACTCCTTTGAGCCACAGGCGCCGCCCTAAATGTATTTCTTTATATATAATTAAAGAAGACATGAAATGGAGCTCCCTGTGGTTACAATGGGAGGGTAGATGTACTACCTGCTGTAAGTAATGTGTAGATAATTATTTTTCAAACTGTACATTAGACACTGATAATGTTGATAAGTTTTTTTTTTTTTTTTCGTTCAGCCAGGGCTGGGTTTGAATCCGCCATTTCTGGCATATGGGGCCAGCACACTACACCGTTGAGCCACAAGTGCTGCCCTGATAGTGTTG
Source organism: Perodicticus potto (assembly GCA_963574655.1). NCBI lineage: Eukaryota > Metazoa > Chordata > Mammalia > Primates > Lorisidae > Perodicticus > Perodicticus potto. The sequence continues at coordinate 27,092 of CAUYRH010025773.1, forward strand.
ATAAGTGTAGGAATTTCAGACAATTTCTCTTCTCTGCTTATTGTTCTTGCTTGTGTGACTGTTGTTTCCTTTGGCTCAGAAATGTTTTGATCTTTTATAGCATAAAGGTTTACCAAGTAAAGAACTGAAAATACTTTGTGATGTATTGTGTTTTATGTTGAGTAAGATAAAACTAGTACTTTTGTTTCATAGTTCAGCTTTAAAATAAAATTATGATTTATTGATAAATTTGTATGAAAAATAAGAGAGATTTTTAGAGAGTCATGAGGTTAAAATCATAATTTCCTGCCTCCGCCTCCCGCCACAATGGGAGGACTACAGGCACCTGCCACAATGCCCAGCTATTCTTTGGTTGTAGCCATCGTTGTTTGACAGGCCCGGGCTGGATTCGAACCTGCCAGCTCAGGTGTATGTGGCTGGCGTCTTAGCCACTTGAGCCACAGGCGCCATGCCTCATCATGCATTTTATTTCTGAATCAATTACTTGTAGCATTTATTTGATGAGTATGCCATTGAATAAAATTCTTCAGTACTTCATTTTATTTTTTATATAGTCCCTTTAAATAAAACATTTTTTAATTTTCTCAGTAGCTAATTGATACTGTTCTATAATGATCAACATTATCTAATTTTGAACTTTAGCTAGTACTTAACCAAAATTAGGAAAGGGCTTTTAAAGAGAGCATAAAATTCTAATGCCATGTAAGAAATGATTGATAAATTTGATTATATAGAAATGAAAAATTTATAAAGTTAGAAAAATTATACCATAAAAGGATTTATATTGTTAAAGACAAACTGGCAGAATGTATTTGTAAAACATATGACAGGGGCTAATTACTTATAAAGTTCAAATCAGTACAAAAAATGAGAGTGCCCAGTAAGAAGAGGGCATGTGGTAAAAAAAGGCAATTTTCATAAAAAGAAATAAAAGTGGTAAATAACTATAATAGATGTCACTCAGTATAATAGTCTCATTCTGATGCTGATTAGTATGACATTACTATAATCTGTAATGATATTGGCATAAGTGTTCATATACCCAAACTGTTGGTAGGAGTGTAAATTGGTACAGTATGTCTTATGGATAGTTGGTAGTATTGCCCCAAATAAATGCATATTCTTTTTGATCCTGCAATACCACTGCTAAGAATGTACTGTTATGGCTTTATTCACAAAACTTTACCTATATGTGTGTGTGTATGTATATATATGTGTGTGTATATACATAGTACATGTATGTGTATGTGATAAGTACACATACACGTACACACTTGATCAAGATAAATGCATATATAGAAAGTGAAGGAGAGAGAGATTTTATTTCGACCTTGTATATAAGCAAAAAACTAAAAATATCAAAGCATCTATCAAAAGGGTAACTGGTTAAATTGCTAAACATTCACTTGATGAGGTAATAATCAGATGTTACAACAAATTGTGTTGCTGTATGCCTGCTGATATGGAAAGAGTTTACTAAATAAAAACCATAATATTTTAAGTGATTGCTGTTTTAAAAATAAAATATAAATATGTGGGTATGTATTATTTTTTCTTAAAAGAATGAGGTACAAGACACTTGATTATGGTTACCATTGGGATGAGGCATTATGTTGGTCAGCAGGGAAAGGAGACTTTGGTTTTGATTGTTTCCTTTTATTTGCAGCCTATTGTTTATTTGTGGTCTATTCATGACCTTGTCTTACAAATTACTATCTTGGTAGGGAAATGTTTATTCATTTCTTTTCCTTTTTTAAAAGGTCTATGTTATTTAAAAAAATTACTTTGAGCAGCTCGGCGCCTGTGGCTCAAGTGGCTAAGGTGCCAGCCACACACACGTGAGCTGATGGGTTTGAATCCAGCCCATCTTGGTTGATGGCTGCAACCAAGAAATAGCCGGGTATTGTGGTGGGTTCCTATAGTCCCCGCTACTTGAGAGGCAGAGGCAGGAGAATTGCTTGAGCCTGAGAGTTGGAGGTTGCTGTGAGCTGTGATGCCACTGCACTGTACCCAGGGCAACAGCTTGAGGCTGTCTCAAAAAAAAAAAAATTACTTTGAGCAACTACATCTTTTAAAAGTTGACCAATGAAGTGTAATTGTTTGGTTTGGTTTGGTTTGGTTTTGGCCAATGTCCCCACTCCAAGGAGAGGTTAAGAAACATACCATTGGGGGGATTTCGGAAGATGGCCGCGGTGACAGTCCGGTAGTTCATCACTCTCCAGTCAGCAGGTGAGAGGGAGGGAGTACTGGACCTTTCGCTGTGTGAATTGTCGGAGTGGATGAACACTTGGCAACGCACAGCGATTTGGTGGATTGTTGTGTTTGAAATATAGTTCATAACCGCGGAAACTGCTGTAAACTGTTTCCCCCTGAACGGCGGAGGGGCAGCCGGCCCCTCCCACAGGGAGGACAGCAGGTCGCAACTCACAAA
>CAUYRH010025775.1:0-14252 GCA_963574655.1 Perodicticus potto
GTGGCATCACAGCTCACAGCAACCTCCAACTCCTGGACGCAAGTGATTCTCCTGCCTCCACCTCCCATTTAGCTGGGACTACAGGCACCCACCACAGCGCCCGGCTATTTTTTGGCTGCAGCCATCATTGTTGTTTGGTGGGCCCCGGGCTGGATTCGAACCCGCCAGTTCATATGTATGTGGCTGGTGCCTTAGCCGCTTAAGCCACAGGCACTGAGCCTATACCGAGATATATTATAACAGCTCTTGGGGTAATTAAAGACAGGCTGGGTTTTCACAAAACTGAGGTGGGGATCTACTAAGTTCCACCCCAGATCCAACCTGCCTTCTTCTTCAATTCCAGCAAAGATGGTGTCAACTTCTATATATGCCATCCAGGTTTTCTAAAGGATCTTAAAGCTTGGCCCCCTCATAAGTCACCCTCTTGCCTGAATAGCTTACAAAAAGGTCCTGATTCTCTTAGACTTATTTTATCTCCTCCCTACTGAGTTAGGGGAAAAGGGTATGAATGGGTTATCTGAAGAATTATTCTGGAATGGTTGAACTTGAGGAATGGGTTTGATTAAGACTCCAGAGAGGGCTTCCAGGCAGTGGTCCGGAACCACAGGAAGTAGAGAGACACTTGGAGGAATGGTCTGCTCACGCAGTCAGGGCACACCTTTGACCATCTGTCGAGAGAGCAAACCTCCTTCATGATGTTCACCTGTCGTGTGCTGGGCAGTGTGTGTGTCCTGAGGGAAGTTAGAGAGCGGCTTCTGAGCCGCGAGTCTTGGATGAGGACTGGCAGCTGGCTTGGGTGAACTGAGACAGCTCCAGGGACTGTGCCCCCAGAGGGGAGGGCTCCAGGATCTCACAGTGACCACAGCTCATTCCAGGCTCGGCCTCTCCACGGCTCCTGGGGAGAGCTCGCATTTAGGAACTGCACCATCACTCCTTGGGAACAGAACCAGCTGGCTGATTTATTCCCCTTAATTTTCAGTGCTATTATTAGGACACATCTGTCTCTGAGTGAAGTCACCAAGGAAAAACCCAATCGAAGAAAATATTTTCAAGCAGTTGTCATTTCAATCTTCGGAAAAGGAAGTGAGTCGATAAACTGCCAAAGAGCCCCAGAATTCAAGGTGACCAAAGAGGCAAATGGAAAGTATGTGCCCTGGGAATACAGGCCACAGATCTATTTACATAGTGCTGGCCAGGACGTTAATGGACCAGAAGCTCCTCAAACAGTTTCCTCTTCCCTTTCCCCAAACTTAGTTCTGTCCTTTCCCTTAACAGGCAAGTGAATTAGTGGAAGTTCCCCCCTAAGTCTGAACCCAGAGGAAAACCACTCAGGGACAAGTGAGCAGATGATGTAGGGCAGAGGTTCGAGCCTGTGGTCACCAGACTTTTGACTTAGGTATAACTTTTATTTCTCAATTAGCTGCTAATATTTAAAAAATCAGATTTCATTCAAAAATGCACATTTCCAACTTCTCTTTCAAACACTGGGCCTGCAATTGCAGACAGCGTCCATGGGCTGGAGCTGAGAAGCAGCATCCTCTAATGGGGTCTTCTCTTCCCACCCTGGGCCCCATTTATATAATACATGTCACCTGCCTGGGCCCTGACAGCCTTTGAGTTTGAGCTGCTGGATTTAGAGACAAAGAGGAAAGTACCGAGGAAGGCCAAAAGCCCTTCAACGTGGACAAATCACCTGCTTCGCTGAGCTGCTGTTTCTCCGTCTGCAGATGGAGGTGAAATTGCACAGCAATGGTGCATCTCAAAAAGTGTAGGGAGGAAAACAAGGGAAGTGCTTGGACACCTGAATGCACCCCATGTCAGGTAAAATGTGGCCCTCTGGATCTAAAGAGTAAAATGAAATACCAAGACAAAGTTGGCAACTCCGATTAGAGAGCTGCCTCAGTAGTTACCGAGAGGGTGGCTGGGACTTGTGAGCCAGCCAACCAGGCCAACCCGGCCCTGCCGGCTCCACCGTCCGCTCAGCTGGAGAAGGGGAACGTCACTCGGTCACGGTTGAACAGTCTCTGACTTTGACTGACCTCTGCCTCTGAAGAGTTAGAACAGAATTTGGAGCCAGTGCACCCGGCATTTGGGATGGCCAACCTTGGCCCAGGAGAACTCATGGGAGCATCTGAGGTGGGCCCGGAAGTCTAACATCTTGGCAATGAAATTCAATACTCAGAATGCTGGGGAGGAATCACAGGGCACTGCGGCCTCTTGAGTACTAGACAGTGCAGCAGCCAATTGCTTTGAGCGTTAACCCAAAGGCCTTTGGCCATCTACTCTTTTCCCCACTAGCCTGCCCCAAAGGGACAAAAGTTACAGAAATGACCATAGAAGGGCTTCTCACAAGATAAGGACAGGTTTAAATGATAAAGGCATGAGTCCCTTACGGCCCCTAAGTCCTCCCTAAGGCAAAGAATGGATGGTGAGCAGCTATAATATGAGAAGGGGGCACTCTGGTGCCTGTGGCCCATGGCGGTCATGACAACCCAATCAGGGTGCTGCTCTCCCGGCTCCCACTGAGCCTGAGGAGCTCAGAGGGAGAAGCTCTAAGCACTTGCTGCTCTCAGAAGCAAGAGATCATCTTGCTTCCTAGCAGCTCCTTAGCAAAGCATCATCACAGATGGTAGGTATGGTGGCCAGGGGCTTCAGAGGCAGATAAAATGTGTACAGAGCCCTGTTCCAGCAGGGCAGAGGTTCGAGCCTGTGGTCACCAGACTTTTGACTTAGGTATAACTTTTTTTTTCTCAATTAGCTGCTAATGTTTAAAAAATCAGATTTTAGAGATTTAGAAGCTCTAAAAACCAGACCTTTGTCCCCTCACCCTGTGGGTCTGACAGGACCCGAATGAATGGATCAGGATCACAAATTATGTTTGAGACCTTACGCTCTCCAATTGGGGACAGCTAAGGAGATCCTAGCACAGGGCTTCCAAAAACCCAATGGATGATCAAAGACCCCCGATCCCCTACCCTAACAACTCTCTTGTCCCTGTCGCCAGCACGCCTTGCGCTGTCTCTCAGGGAGTACAACAGCCTGCTCAGCCTCCAGGTTTTCCTTCCTGCAATCCGATCTCTACTTCTCAGCATTGGAGACCTTTCTCGAGTGCAAATGTGATCCTACCAATTCCATCAGGTCCTTCCCCTGCTTTTAACCTTTAGTGGCTCCCCTAAAGCCTTTTAGGACAAAGACCAAACTCCATCAGTGTATTCTTGAGAGTGCTTGCCCCCCATCCCCTTCACTCTCCAGGCTGTCTCGAAAATGACCTATTTGCATCTGCTAAGACACACCATGCTGCTTCATGTTCCTGAGCATTCTGCGCTGTCTCCTTTCGGACTGGAAGGCCGGTTCCCCGACTCGCCCAGATGATTCTTGTTCATTCTGTAGTGTAAACCGCCCTGTCACCTTCTCTTTGCAATTTCCCCAGATCATTCGTTTCACCTTGCCAAATGCACTCCTCTGCAGTACAACTGTTCCCCCACTCCTCACATTCATCCTTACTCTGCTCAGTTCATTCCGATGATCTGTATCATGGGAGTCACCCCTGTCACAGCAAGCATTCCTTGAAGGCTTGTTGAAGCCCTAGGTCAGGGATGGGGAACCCGCAGCCTGAAGGCCACACGTAGCCTTCTAGGTTCTTTTTTTTGAGACAGAGCCTCAAGCTGTCACCCTGGATAGAGTGCTGTGGCATCACAGCTCACAGCAACCTCCAATTCCTGGGATCAAGTGAGTCTCCTGCCTCTGCCTCCCAAGTAGCTGGGACTACAGGCGCCCGCCACAACGCCCAGTCGTTTTTTGGTGCAGACGTCATTGTTGCGGGCCTGGGCTGGATTCGAACCCGCCAGCTCAGGTGTACGTGGCTGGTGCCTTAGCCCATTGAGCCACAGATGCCAAGCCGCCTTTAGGTTCTTATGTGGACTTTTTTTTTTTTTTTTTGAGACAGTCTTATTATGTCGCTCTCGGTAGAGTGCCGTGGTGTCACAGCTCACCGCAACCTCAAACTCTTGGGCTTAAGTGATTCTCTTCCCTCAGCCTCCCAAGTGGCTGGGACTACAGGTGCCTGCCACAATGCCCGGCTATTTTTTGTTGCAGTTGTCATTGTTATTTAGCTGGCCTGGGCCGGGTTTGAACCCGCCACCCTTGGGATATGTGGCTTGTGCCATAGTGCTATAGGCTCTGGGCCTCTTTAGTGGAGCTTTTTGCCTGAATCCCAATTTTACAGAACAAATCTTTTTATTTTTATTAATAGATTTTTGTCTTTCACATTTTTATTTTTTTCAAAATGAATGTATTTAAAATACCAAAGAATAAAATGAATTTCAATTAAATCAGTGGTTCTCAACTTTCCTAACGCTGTTCCTCGTGTTGTGGTGACCCCCAACCACAAAATTATTTTTGTTGCTACTTCATAACTGTTATAATTTTTTCATAATTTTGCTACTGTTATATTCGTAATGTAAATATCTGATATGCAGGAGACCCCAAAGCGGTCATGACCCACAGGCTGAGAACCACTGAATTAAATAATCTTCCCGATTGACTGGCACAATTAGAACATTAGGAAGCCATGCGGACTAAACTGATGGACAGCTGCCATGCTCATGAGTTAGCTCTAACTGGTGAGAGTTTATGAGGGTCAAGTCTGTTCTGTGCTTTTGCCAATAGTGCACTGTGTTTCTGTTTGAAGTAAAATTTGTGAATAGTTACACAGCTGGACAATATTTTAAATTCTGTCTGCTTTACAACCCATCATGTCAAAGGAGACCAAGAGGACCCTGAAGGAAGAAAACATTTCTTAATGAGGATTGGGAATTACAAGTTTATCTTGTTTCTGCTAAAGATAAGATGATTTGCTTGCTTTGTGATACTGCATTATCAACATTAAAGACTCTGTGCTCATCAGCATTATAACACTCATAAGGGCCACAAATATTTTAAATTAGAGGAAGAGGCATGAAAGGTTGTACTGCAGAAATTAAAAGATGAAAAGCAAAAGCAAAGACAATTCTTTCAAGCAGCAACAGGACCTGGAAATAATGCCAGTGAAACACCTTATAAAGTCACAAATATAGTCTGGGGGGAAAAAGGAAGCCAGTCAGTGATGTAGAAATTGTGACCCTGATAACATTTCAAAGTACAAACAACTGCCTCTTTCAAGGAGAAGTACAACTGATCAGCAGCGTAATGAGCCTTCAACTTAACAGAAGAACTTCATGCATACTGCAAAAGGAAAAGATGTATTATTCAATCACTTTGGCTGAATCAACTGATACTACTGTCTCGGCACAGGTTTTATATTTCATTTGGGTCATAACAGAAGATTTTCCTTTCTATGAAGAGTTACTCACTTTGGGCACTTTTACAAATAGAATACGAGGAATGTTACCTTCCACAACTGTCAAGATAAATACTGTGAAGGTGGATTGAATTTGGTAAGTTTAGTGAGTGCATGTACAGACGGTGCACCTTCCATCACAGGAAAACATGAAGGGGTTATTGCACAGGTCCTGGTGCTCTCATTTCTTTTTGTTGTACTTTGCATTAGCAAAATCACTGTGCTAAATAAAGTTGCTATTTTAAGTGACACTTTGCAACAAGTTATAAGTATTGTTTAACCATATTCTTGCAAATGCAACAGGACATTGTCAGTTTCATAACATGCTAAAGTAGAACAATGAGGTATTTAGTGTGGATTTGCCCTATTTTCTAAAGTGCATTGGCTATCAAAAGCATAGGTCGTAGCCAAAATTTTATCTCTGCAAGAACAGGTAATTAAATTTTATCAAGAACAGAATCAGCAATGTGAATTATTAAAGGATTTCGATAGGAATGCAGCATTCTGTGCGATGTCACGTCACATCAAAACATCTTGAATATTTCTTTGCAAAGTAAAACTAAGTCTAGATCTGATATGTGACAAAAATGCAAGCATTTCAAAAAAAGCTACCACTTTTTCTAAAGGAAATTTTGGATGAACATTTTCCCCAGTTAACAAAGGTCCCTGAAGAGCAAGATGGTGTATATGAATCATTTGAAGAATACACAGCTGTTATAGATCTATTTTTTAATATTTATATTTCCTAATTTAATTCAAAATTAAATATTACAGAAGAAATATAAAGTATTTCTTTATCTCATTTGATGATATATCTTCTCTTTCCCCCCACATCACTCTGTAACAGAGATTCACAATGTCAATGAAAAATGACTTAATCCTATGGAACTACAAACTGTTATAGGCCTATTAATTGGTGACTACAATGAAAGGGTCACTGGCTTTGAGAATCATGACATCACACTCAACTTAGCATTTCGACCTCACCTAGTTGATATTACCAAAGAACTACAGATGGAATTAATTGGGATCTCAGTAGATGACATTTTAAGGTCATTGTTTGATGCTAAGAAACATCCAACTGAAATATGGAAAAATGCAGCACAATACCCAGGGCTTCGGCAACATGCCCCCCAAATGCTTTCTTGCTTTTAAAGCATTTATTGCTGCAAATCATTCTGCTACCTAACCCAAGTCACAACATCCTTCAGGTCACAAATGACTGATACCCATCTAGAGGATCAAATGAAACTGCAGACCTCCATGCTACAACCAAATATTCCAATCCTTTCCAACAAAAAGCAAATACAACAAAGTAATTAAAAGGTCAGTTAACTTAAAGACTAACAAATAGTTTTCATTTTTTGAAATTATTAAGTATATAATAGATTTTTATAAAATTATATACATTTTAAAGTCTATTTAATTTTAGTTTCTTGAATGCAGCCTTATTTGATTACAGCTAAATTAATGTGCCCTTCCAACATGAAAAGGTTCCCCACCCCTGCTTTAGGCCTTACCTAGCACACCGCTTTCCCAGGGTTGAATATAAAATAAAGGCATGTTCAATTAAACAGCTAGGAGTCCCCCCAGACTCAAGGTCTGGTTGAGAACGTGGGAGTTCTGAATCCCCAGCCCTGACTGTGGAGTCTAGCTTAAGGCTGGGGTTTCTGAACCTGGAAGGGACACCTCAGGCACACCTAGAGGCCCAAAACAGAGGCAGCAGCCTCAGAAGCTCAGCATGAGTTTCTACCACCAGGGCCAGCCTGAGGGAGAGGGGGCAGACAAGGAGCGCTCCAGAACCAGGACCCAGGGAGGCAACCCTGGGCTCCCTTGCCCAATCAGGCCACCCACACTTCTGATGCCAGCTTTGTCCCCGGCTGCCCACGACACAGCTGGTTCTGCTTTCTCCAGCAGATTGTAGAGAGGGCTCAGCCCCCCTGAGGCACTGTGTGGCACTCTGAACATGAGAAAAAGAGAAGCTAGACTTCAGATCAGCCTGTCCAGGGCCATTGTGATAAAGAATGCTCAGAAGAACCACAACAAGAGACCTACCCAGTATCTCACTCAGCAGACAATAAGCTGGGATAGAACCCAGGTCTCCTGACTCCTAGGCCAGTGCTATCTGTTCTAAGCATACCCTACCCTTGGTCAGCCTTTCTCTCCAAAAGGGTCTATGCTCAGTGAGGGTGAACCTGTCCTGCTGTGCTCTCTTCCTGCCCCAGCACCCCAGCCCCTTTTCTTTCTTTCTTTTTTTTTTTTCTTTTTTTGAGACAAAATCTCACTCTGTCACCCTTGGTAGAGTGCTGTAGCAACCTCAAACTCTTGACTTAACTGATGCTCTTGTCTCAACCTCCCGAGTAGCTGGGACAATAGGTAGGCACCACTACTTGTCTATTTTTAAGAGACAGGGTCTCGCTCTTGCTCAGGCTGGTCTTGAACACCTGAGCTCAAGCAATCCACCTGCCTCAGCCTCCCAGAGTGCTAGGATTACAGGTGTCAGCCACCTTGCCCAGCCCCTTAGACCCTTCTCTGACAACAACAGACATAGTCATCTCTCCTGTCCATCAAATCAGGTGGCCCTTGCTGCCTAATTCCCTCCTCTGGCACTTTACCCACTCAGATCCAATAGCCCATAATCTATATGCTACATTCCAGGTTCTGTTCCAAGTCCTGGACGCCCACAGTTCATTAAGGGGGTGAGCATGGGCCTAAGGAACTATTACAGAGGGTACAAAATGTGCCCTTTATAGAGGCACGGAGATTATTAACTGTCAATAAACTAGCTAACAGAAAAAAATATAATATTGAGCAGAAAATAAGAGAAATAAACTCATAGTATATAATTACCCCTTTAAAGAAAAACTCACAGTGGGATGCTGTAGCTCATGCCAGTAATCCCAGCACTCTGGGAGGTTGAGGTGGATGGATTACTTAAGCTAATGAGTTCAAGACCAGCCTGGGCAAAGGTGAGACCCCGTCTTTTTAAAAATAGAAAAACGAGGCTCAGCGCCCACAGCTCAGTGAGTAGGACACCCGCCCGGGTTCAAGCCCGACCCGGGCCTGCTAAATAATAATGACAACTGCAATCAAAAAATAGCCAGGCGTTATGGCAGGCGCCAGTAGTCCCAGCTACTCGCGAGGCTGGGACAAGAGAATCGCTTAAGCCCAGGAGTTTGAGATTGCTGTGAGCTGTGATGCCATGGTACTCTACTAAGGGCGACATAGTTAGACTCTGTCTCCAAAAACAAATCAATTAAAAAAATCATAGTTGAGCATGATGGCATATGCCCCTTTAGACCCAGTTACTCAGGAGGTTGAGGCGAGAGGATTGCTCAAGCCCAAGGGTTTGAGGTTGTTGTGAGCTATGACACCCGGGGGACAGAATGAGACTCTTTGTCTCAAAAAAAAAAAAAAATTTCACAACACAACCGCCCTTTATTTTGTTTTGATTAAACACCTGGGATTCAACTTGACTTCAAGCCTAACTTGTTATCTCTAGGAGTTGATTCCCTCAGCCTTGTCCTAAGGGTCCTGTAGGGGTGCAAACCCTCTGCTTCAGTACTGGCTAGACCTGATCCCAAGGACTCTGAAAAACCAACCTCACAGAGAAAAGGAAAACCAGCACAGCTCTTCCCAGCCACTTCTATTATCAATCTGAAGCAGAGAGAAGAAAAAGACTTTTTTTTTGAGACACAGAGTTTCACTATGTGGCCCTTGGTAGAGTGCTGTGAAGTCATAGCTCACAGCAACCTCAAACTCTTGGGCTCCAGCAATTCTCTTGCCTCAGCCTCCCAAGTAGCTGGGACTACAGGCCACAAAGCCTGGCTATTTTTAGGGACAGGGGTCTCGCTCTGGCTCAGGCTGATCTTGAACCCGTGAACTCAGGCAATTCATCTGCCTTGGCCTCCCAGTGCTGGGATTATAGGCGTGAGCCACCACGCCCGTCCTATAAACCATTTTTACTCTTTAAAAACCAGAGCAGCTTTTACTCAGCGGCTGCCCTACCTCCCACCTTCTTACTGCCATGCCATTTTCTCTCTTTTTCTGGGTTGTGTTCTCAAGAAAGTAAAATAAGCTTTTTACTACTTTTTATCCTACACTTTGTGTGAGAAATCTTCCCCAGCCATGCTCTGGGCTCCTCATGAGTTCCCACCCTAACAGTCATCAGCAGATATTACTTTGGGAGAATGGGAATAAATTAAGGAAGCTTCGTGAAAACAATGAGATTTGAGCTAAATCTTGAAAGATGAGGAAGAGGAGCAGGGCGTGTAACGTGTGTGTGCACGCGTGCGAAGTGGGGGGTACGTATTTCAGACCTGGGGAAAGGCAAGAAGCAAAAAGAGCACTTGGGAACCCCAACAGCTCAGCTCAGCTCAGCTAGCACCTACGGCCAGCAGGGGAGCAGTCTGCCCAGAGGCAGACAACAAGAATTAATCACTTCTGTAAGAATCTGAAATAACACTGGAGCTGGCAATTCAGATTTAACACATTCCAACCCCATCTCTGAGAAGGGCTTGGAATATGTTAAATCAGAATTATCATAATTGTTTAATTCTAAACAATTAGTAGAAGGGGGTGGAATATGTTAAATCAGACTTGCCAGCTCTAGCGTTACTGTCTAAATCTAAACACTTTGTTACTCTTGATTTTTAATAATATATGTAAGGTCCAAATTCACATAACAGACTTGTTAATAACAACCTTTTTTTTTTTTTAATACCAACCTTTTGATAAATATTACATTCTACCTGGAAGCCAATTCAAAAAATTTTCAGTGAAAAGTCGGCCCACTGACACACGAGGACTCAGCTACCCATATTTCAAGATCAACTTCACAGGATTTATTATCACTGAAACTGGCTTTGGGGTAGCTTGTTCCCCAAATCCTGCAGCACTACACCCTCCAGAGGTTGAAGATGAGACCAGCAACAAACGCCGAGAACGTGGGGCTAGGTGCCATGGCTCATACCCATAATCCTAGCACTTTGGAAGGCACTGAGGTGGTAGAATCGCTTGAGGCAAGGAGTTCAAGACCACCCTAGGCAATGTAAGAGATCCAGTCTCTACAAAACCTTTTAAAAAAATTAGCTGGGCAGAGGCTGAGGTTTCTCCCGAACCCAAGAGTCCAAGGCTGAAATGCCCTATGATAGCACCACTGCACTCTAGCTTGGGCACCAGAAGAAGACCCTGTCTCTGAAAGAATAAAAAGAAATAGAACCCAGAATACTTCCATCAATCATTCTATGAGACCACTTGGGAGTTGTTATTTGTTTTTAAAACCTTTTCAACAGTCAGACATTTAATCAATCCTGAAAAACTAAAAGACAAGGAGCTTATTGCAATTTCTAGAATTTATGATGAAATTGGATTTTTGTGAATTTCTGCCAAATTTTCTAAATATTTCAATGTTTTCCTATTTGTAGTCAGGTGTTTTTACTTCAAGTGAAAGAAACTCTTCGAAATCCACACGAAAAAAAAGTGCTCTGCTACCTACCACGAAGGAAGACAGCCAAATCTGGTTTTGTCTATGGAATATGATAAACAGCAAAAGAAAATCAGGATTTTTATGAAGTCTGATAAAGTTACAGAAGACACACAAATACAACGTAATGTTCTTATTCATTACAGCTATAGACCAAGATGTTAAGTTTTCCCCTCCCCTTTCCCAAAATAAGTACTAATGTCATTAGCAAATATTAAATTCATTCCCGCCACCCCCATTCTTCCTTATTAGCATGATCACATATACAGGATTCAATAATAGAAAATTTAACTGTCTGCAATTCTTTTCTGGCCATTGTTATTCTTTTTTTATTTCTTAATTAATTACTGAAAATAATTTTGTCATTACAGAAAAGGGATGTGTTAAAAAAGATCATCTATTCTTGGTGCCAATATGCTCTTTGCACCACTGATACAGCTTCCTGCAAGAAGGCTTTAAAAGAAGAGAAGGTGAAGCTTCTGGAATAAACTACGCTAATATCACTGAAGGCCTTGACTAGACTATAGTCTGTACGTAAATCACATAAATTTCCGATAGCATTCACGATCCAAAATGTAGAACCTCTAGTATCAAAAGTAAAGAAATCGGCAAACCAAACCAAAAGTCAAACGGCAGAAAGTATTTTACAAAATATAGTATGGTTGAAGGAGTAAGTTTCGTATTTAAAGAGCTCAAACAAAGGGTAAGAAAGACCTCTAAGATGCAAACAGAGTGTCTGGCAAAATACATATAATCCAACAAACATAATGAAAATAACAATATGTTGTTTGCCTCCTAAATTAGTAAAACACGGAAAAATAACAAGTACCAGTGCTTATGAGGAGGAGAGTAAGGGGGAACACAGGCCAAAACATTGCTGGGAGATGTTCCCAAGGTACATGACCTTTTGGGAAATCAGCCCAGGAATATGTTTCAAGGGCCATAAAAATGTTTCAACCTTTCATTTAGTTATTTTACTTCTGGAAATCTACTTAAGGAAATACTCCTAAAATATGGAAAAGGTTACAAGCACAAAGATGTTAATTATGCCATTGTTTCTAACAACAATAGCATTGAAAATAACTCACTTCCAACAATAGAGGAATGATTAAATAAATTATGGGGACATCCTTGGGATTGATCTTCAGTCCTTAACTATAAGAATTAGGAACAAACATGGAAAATTCTGCTATAATTTTAAGGAGGGTGGGGAAGCAGGATAGGCTATGAAACTACACATACTTTATTTTTTTAAGATAGAGTCTAACTTTGTTGCTCCTGGCTAGAGTGACATGGCATCATAATTCACAGCAACCTCAAACTCCTGGGCTCAAGCGATCCTCTTGTCTCAGCCTCCCGAGTAGCTGGGACTATATAGGCATGCGCTACCATGCCCAGCTACTTTTCGGTCTTGAATTTCTGAGCTCAAGCAATCCACCCACCTCGGCTTCCCCGAGTGTTAGGATAACAGGTGCGAGCCACTGTGCCCAGCCAAAATGTACATAGTTTAAAAACCGAGAGGAACTATACCAATTTCTGAGTGGTTATATTAGTATGCATTCCTGCACATTAACTTCATGCTATGATGAAATTATTTGACCCTTGGCTCTGATTGGTTAATTATTTATTATATTCTATTGTACTACATACATATAAATTTGTAAGCATCCTCAAACTCTTTTTGAGTATAGTGGGCTATAAATTAACCATTTAATTAATTATCAAAGAATCAAGATGTTTGGTTATGATGGTAGGGTTATGATGATATCCATTCTTTTTCTTTTCAAAATTTCTGTAGTGTCATTAAGTTTGCTTTTAAACTTTAAAAAATATGCAAAACACCAAATAAACAGGTAACATGAAAAAACTGCTGCTGTATCTTACCTAGCACCTTCAGTTCTTCTTCCTCTATTTGATCTGAGAACAAGGTGCCTCCAAAATATCCCTTCATTTGAGGGAGAAATAGGGGTTTCTTCCCTTATATGTGGGTTCCATGAGGTCAAGACTAAAAACAGGCTGGGCACCGTGGCTCACTCCTATAATCCTAGCACTCTGGGAGGCTGAGGAGGGTGGATTGCTTGAACTCAGGAGTCCCAGGCCAGCCTGAGCAAGAGTGAGACCTATCTCTACTAAAAATAAAAATACTAGCCAGGCATTGTGGTGGATGCCTGTGGTCCCAGCTACTTGGGAGGCTGAGGCAGGAGGATGGCTTGAGCCCAAGAGTTCGAGGTTGCTGTGAGCTATGATGACACCACGGCACTCTACCCAGGTCATCAGAGTGAGACTCTGTCTCAAAAACAAACAAACAAACAAACCTGAAAACTGTTCCCTGAATGGGCTGACTGCTCTGTGAGGAGCCGTGGAACTCTAGAAGCCCAGGATCATAGTGAAGGGCCAATCTGAGGACCGACATTAGGGTCCTGTGGTGGAGGGGCTTTCAAAAGGCATGTGCAAGAACAGGAGTGAAGAAGAGGCTTATGTGGAAACCCTTGCACAAACAACGGATCAAAGGAGTGGGCTCCATAAGAGCAGGGCCCATGGGGGTCCACCTTGGTACCCTTTGCTACAAATACAATGCCTAATAAAGGGACGTAGTGAATGCTGCTGCTAATAGACCCATTCATGCAGGCATTCACTCATGATCAGACAGATGTTTATAGATGTGCCTCTGTTCTAGGAGCAGGGGATTTAGTTTCGAACACAACAAAGTCTACTCTCAAGCCAACTTACATTCTAAGTAAAGGGAGGCGGGTGGCAAACCAATAAATAAATATTGCATCGGGCAGCAATAAACATTGTGAAGCTAAATAAAGCCAGGGTCAGGGAGTGGCCATGGGCAGGGAAAGGAAATGTTTTAGCTGAGCCTTTTCTGCAGCCAGTGAGGGGCTTAGCCCTAAACAGGTGGAGGACAAGGGCACTACAGGCAGAAGAACAGCCAAGTGCACAGACTTTGAGCCAGGCGTGCTGGGCAGCTTCAAAGGCCAGCAGGAACAGCAAAGTGGCTGGAAGGGAATAAACAAAGGGGAAAACGGAATGTGATGAGGTCAGCTCCTGTGATGCTCTAGAGGCTGTTCTCAGGGCTTTGGATTTTATGTGAGACACGAAGAAGATGCTGGAGAGTTTTGAGCAAGGAGTGTCATAATTTGGCTTATGTTCTAAAAGGATCGCTGCCTGTGTATAGAGAAGACCCGGTGAATAGAAAACAGATGAGAAAGAGTGAAAACAAGAAAGATTGATTTTGAGGCCACAGTAATTGTCCAAGTG
Source organism: Perodicticus potto (assembly GCA_963574655.1). Taxonomy (NCBI): domain Eukaryota; kingdom Metazoa; phylum Chordata; class Mammalia; order Primates; family Lorisidae; genus Perodicticus; species Perodicticus potto. Next base: position 14,088 of record CAUYRH010025775.1, read on the forward strand.
TTATTTTTAAACCCTCCACTTCAGACTGAAAAAGAAAAGAAACTTATTATCTGAGGACTCTGATCCCTCTTTAATTACAAAGCCAGAGAAGCAAAGAAATGTGACAGTGCCCCCCATGGCCTTCCCTTGGCCAGCTAAATAATTACCTCTTTTTTTTTTTTTTTT